>MJUT01047825.1:24500-44128 GCA_002080005.1 Gigantidas platifrons | reverse complement strand
GTGGAAGGAATTAATGTCTTGATTAGCTCCCTCGAGGAGATAAAAGTTGAAACTTGTTATGTCGAAATGGAAGGAATTAATGTCTGCTCCCTTGAGGAGTTAAAAGTTGAAATTTGTTATGTCGAGGTGGAAGGAATTAATGTCTGTTCCCTTGAAGAGTTAAAAGTTGAAACTTGTTGTGTCGAGGTGGAAGGAATTAATGTCTTGATTAGCTCCCTTGAGGAGTTAAAAGTTGAAACTTGTTATGTCGAAGTGGAAGGTATACACGATTTTACCTTGAAATATCTGAGTGTGAAGTTTTCTGCAATAAGAAAAGTTTGAAGATACCAAATAGGTTATCAGAAGTGATACAATGAAGGACTGGTAAGAAATACAATGACCAAAAGAGAAAGACTGACTACCGATATACAGTAAACTAAACATTGAGCAATACAAAAGACGTGGGTCTGACGGCTTGCGGTTAAAATTTTTAATTTGAATCTCTTAGTGAAGAAATATCGTAACCCATGGACAAGTGAAGGTGAATCTATATTTACATTGTAGTTTCATGGAGAAAGTGTGTTATTTTAATGGAAATCAAGGAAAAAATACGATGACATGAAGTTTGTGTTGTTATATGCCAATTCCTATGCTTTGTACAGTAGTCTTCCTCTTATAAGGCCACCACCCCCTTCTCCAATAGTACTATTTTACCTCCTTTACAAAAGATTTTCTAACTCCGAACTCCCGTATTGAAATGTGGCTTTATATGAGAACTGGTCTCTCTTAAAGGGAGACAATTGAAATGTGGCTTTATAAGAGAACTGGTCTCTCTTAAGGGGAGACAATTGAAATGTGGCTTTATAAGAACTGGTCTCTCTTAAAGGGAGACAATTGAAATGTGGCTTTATAAGAGAACTGGTCTCTCTTAAAGGGAGACAATTGAAATGTGGCTTTATTAGAGAACTGGTCTCTCTTAAAGGGAGACAATTGAAATGTGGCTTTATAAGAGAACTGGTCTCTCTTAAAGGGAGACAATTGAAATGTGGCTTTATAAGAGAACTGGCCTCTCTTAAAGGGAGACAATTTAGTATTATTTTAATATATTAAAATAAAATTATAGATACATGTATCTAACTTAATGAGAATGAACAACCGTTATCATGTGTGCTAAATTTAGGGGCACAATGTAGTGCATGTGGTATTTTACTTTCTCAGTGCATCTCAAATCTGGCCTAATAAAAGGGATGGCCTTTGGTGGGAGTGGCCTAATCATCAGGATTTCCTTTTTGGACTGGCCTGATAAAGGGTTGGGCTTTTGTGGGAGTGGTCCGATAAAAGGGGTGGACTTTATGGGAGTGGCCTAATAAAGAGGGACATTCTTGGTGGGAGTGGCATGATAAAAGTGTTGGACTTTGGTGGGTGTGGTCTAATAAGAGAAGGACTACTGTATATTACTCTACTGAAGTGAACCTTTATAAACCCAGAGCTATAGTAACCAGCACATATGTATGACTTTTAATATACACATATCTAACTGCTGTAACACATTTGTAATGCACACATATCTAAGTACTGTAACAGATTTTGGTTATTATATATTTTTATAAGGCATGTGAACCATCCATGTTAAACATGGAAAGCATATATTAATTAAGGTCATTGAGGTGAACCTTTTTAATTTTTAGGTGAAAATGAATACTGATATGGATTCAACATTACAACAAATATTTGTCAGCTGACCATTTGCACATTTCCAATTTGATTTTATTTCCCTTTAATGAAGACAAAAGGGTCGTTTTTCATGCAAAGCTATAACATTTATTTTACCCTTAATGTGTAAATACAATTTATGTTGTAACAACTTTTTCTATTTGCTATAAAATTATCCTGTGATATTTTTACAAGGTTCAAGAAAATTAATTTCAAATTCATTGTCTAATTCCATTGTTATTGCCAATGTTGAAGCCTTTGAATTGGTTTGACATGAATGGGATCCATCCCACAAGGCAAGGACGCTAACCATTACACTGTCATATTTAAAGTATTTTTTATCTCTATTTTTAGCTTTTGAAGGTTTTAATATGGTACCGTCCATCAGAGCTTTGGAAACAATGCACAACAACTTAACAATGAAGCAGTTATTAGACTTCCTACGAAGAGCTACAACGAAGAAATTTATGAATCCAACACCAATAGCATCACCTGGTGGGTCGTTGACTTATAAATGTGAGTATTAGTGTAAACATATTTTATTAATTAAGACATATCATAAATTACATACATAGTGTGACAAATACAACTGCAATTGAATTAATTAAAGGGATCCGAAAACAAGCTATTGAGCTTATATAAATTCGTCTCCCAAAGGTAAATTATACATTATACTTTATGATTTGTTTCGAAAGATAGGACAATTACGTACACTACTATATTATAATTGAATTTGTGTAAAGAGAAGAAAGGAAATTGGGTGCGTTTGAGCTAGCTTTCGTGCAGGTGAAGATTAAGAGGTGAATCTTTTACTACTCAGAATAAATTTTTGAACTGTTAAGAAGATCTCAGAGTTTAGATGAGCTGTTCGTTCATTAGATCCTAATAGTAAGATGTCGAGATTTAGTTGTATAGGAAGGTGCAGGGAGTTTATATAACGTTATCTGGAGATATTATAGCGAGGACAATGAAATAAAAAATGTTCAGATGTTTCTATCGAACCACAAACACAGCTAGGTGAATCTACAATATTACTGCTTCTCTTGTTGAATGTAACTCCTCTGAGGTTGTTTGTGAAATAGCTTTCACATTTGATAGGATAATTGTACATGATGTGTGGTTGCACCATGCAAAACCTGAAAAATTACCAATAGTTGAAGTGCATGTACCATGCCAAGAAAGTGAGCAGTCATTGTATGTGTGTAAGGGGTATCAAATGAGCAGTCATTGTATGTGTGTAAGGGGTATCAAATGAGTAGTCATTGTATGTGTGTAAGGGGAATCAAGTGAGCAGTCATTGTATGTGTGTAAGGGGTATCAAGTGAGCAGTCATTGTATGTATGTAACGGGTATCAAGTGAGCAGTCATTGTATGTGTGTTAGAGGTATCAAGTGAGTAGCCATTGTATGTGTGTAAGGGGTATCAAGTTAGTAGTCATTGTATCTGTGTAAGGGGTATCAAGTGAGCAGTCATTGTATGTGTGTAAGGGGTATCAAGTGAGCAGTCATTGTATGTATGTATGTAAGGGGTATCAAGTGAGCAGTCATTGTATGTGTGTTAGAGGTATCAAGTGAGTAGTCATTGTATGTGTGTAAGGGGTATCAAGTGAGCAGTCATTGTATCTGTGTAAGGGGTATCAAATGAGCAGTCATTGTATGTGTGTAAGGGGTATCAAGTGAGCAGTCATTGTATGTGTGTTAGAGGTATCAAGTGAGCAGTCATTGTATCTGTAAGGGGTATCAAGTGAGCAGTCATTGTATGTGTGTTAGAGGTATCAAGTGAGTAGTCATTGTATGTGTGTAAGGGGTATCAAGTGAGTAGTCATTGTATCTGTGTAAGGGGAATCAAGTGAGCAGTCATTGTATGTGTGTAAGGAGTATCAAGTGAGCAGTCATTGTATGTGTGTAAGGGGTATCAAGTGAGCAGTCATTGTAAGTGTGTAAGGGGTATCAAGTGAGCAGTCATTGTATGTGTGTAAGGAGTATCAAGTGAGCAGTCATTGTATGTGTGTTAGAGGTATCAAGTGAGTAGTCATGGTATGTGTGTAAGGGGTATCAAGTGAGCAGTCATTGTATGTGTGTTAGAGGTATCAAGTGAGTAGTCATTGTATGTGTGTAAGGAGTATCAAGTGAGCAGTCACTGTATGTGTGTAAGGGGAATCAAGTGAGCAGTCATTGTATGTGTGTAAGGGGAATCAAGTGAGCAGTCATTGTATGTGTGTAAGGGGTATCAAGTGAGCAGTCATTGTATGTATGTTAGAGGTATCAAGTGAGCAGTCATTGTATCTGTGTAAGGGTTATCAAGTGAGCAGTCATTGTATGTGTGTAAGGGGTATCAAGTGAGCAGTCATTGTATGTGTGTAAGGAGTATCAAGTGAGCAGTCATTGTATGTGTGTAAGGGGTATCAAGTGAGCAGTCATTGTATGTGTGTAAGGGGTATCAAGTGAGCAGTCATTGTATGTATGTAAGGGGTATCAAGTGAGCAGTCATTTTATGCGTGTAAGGGGTATCAAGTGAGCAGTCATTGTATGTGTGTAAGGGGTATCGATGTATCCTCTGTTTCTACAGTTTTCATATTAGATTTTGGAACGGTCAATTCTGACGGTGTGGTATTTATTTTGGTTGGTTTTTTTTTACTCATTTTCATTCATTTCCTTTATTTTCAGTTTCTGCGCCATTAAGCTTGCCGTCCTCTAGTAATTCAAGTGCAGGACCCTCATCTCCTATCTCTAATTCTACCCCTGTAGATATTATCAACAAACTCAAGTTCTATATTGACAAGCAGCAGAAGTATGTTGATACATGTAACGATAAACAGAGGAATGACAGCACCAACAGTGAATCTAGCTTTCAAAAGCGTTCTAGCAGCGATACAAGCTTAAAAAGGGACAGCGTAAGTAGCGATATTGGTTCAAAAAAGAACAGCTTCAGTAATGATGTCAGCTCAAAAAAGGGCAATGTCAGTAGCGATATTGGTTCAAAAAAGGACAGCGTCGGTAGTGATATTGGTTCAAAAAAGGACAGTGTCGGTAGCGATATTGGTTCAAAAAAGGACAGCGTTGGTAGCGATATTGGTTCAGAAAAGGACAGCTTTAGTAGCGATGTTGGTTCAAGAAAGAACAGCTTCAGTAATGATGTCAGCTCAAAAAAGGACAGCTGCGGTAGAGATATTGGTTCAAAAAAGGACAGCTTTACTAATGATGTCAGCTTAAACAAGAAAGACAGCTGTAACAGTGACACAAGCTTAAATAAGGATAGTTTTAACAGTGACACAAGCTAATGAAAATGATATACATAGAAAAGAAAATTGAAAAGGAAAAGTAGACCAAAAATTCTTAGCTAAGTGTAACAAAATGAGCTGTGATCAATTAAAATATTATGGACAAACTCTAAAACATTATCTGCACAATCTGTATGTCAGAAATTGAATTTCTAGTCACAATGAATAAAATACCTATTGTCATATCAAAATAATCGTAACATTTTCTGTATCGCCAGCATAACATATCCACCTTTGTCAGCATATCTATCTAGAAACTAGAAATTTGATTGCACCCACTCTGAACACGAATAATCATTGAATTGTTCTTTATTAATTTTTTTTCTTCATGTCAATCAGAAATTCAAGATGGCCACTGTCACAAGACAAATTTAACATGGGACCTTATGGGGGAAATATTTCAAAATCATTTTAATCTGAAACCAATGAACCATTTGAAGACAAAGTTGGCTGGAATGTGCCTTTGGTGATTCTTTACAAAATGTATGTACATTTATTTGTGTTGCACTCTTCGCACTAACCAACTTGTCCAAAGCCCGGAACAAGTGAAATTATGAAAGAATTTGTTTGAATAAATAGAAAATGTTTGTAAACTTGGCTTTCGGGAAAGTAGGTGAAAGTAATTAAGGCAAAGACTGGTGTTGATCAGAAAGCCAAGATGGCCAGCATAGCAGGACATAGTTTTAACATGGGATCATATGGGAAAATGTCAAAATGTTATTTTTCTCAAAAACTAGAAATTTGATTGAACCCAAACTGAATTCTAAGGTGGCCATTATTGCATGACAAATTTACATAAGAACCTACATGAGTAATATTTCCAAATTAAATGCATATTCTTGCCTGAATCCCTGCACCAGTAAGAAACAAACTTGGTTAGAATGTGCCTTGATTGATCCATTACAAAATATCTGTTTTTTGTGTTAATCAGAAATCAAAAATGGTGGCCACCATAGGGCAGTTTTAATATTGGAGTCTATGGGAAAATGAAAAAGTTATCTTTCTAAGATAAAAATAAATTGAATGAAATGGCACATCAAGAACATCCAAGTATGTAGACACCACAAGACATTGTTTGACTATAGGAATATGAATATGAATATTTTCCCCCAAAAATTATAAACTAGTTTGATTCCCATACAGTGCATGAATCAGGTGATCCTCCAGTTTATGTTTATCACACGTAAAGTGCCTCAATTTTAACATTTGTTTTTATTTCTGAAGATAATTGATAGAGGTTCTGTTGTGGGCATGGCCAGATTATCCTATAGGCTGCAGCCTTGGGCCCTTCAAGGTTGGAGCCCCCAAGCTTGAGGGGGGCCCTGCTAAAAGATTTTCAAATATATATATTTTTATAAATGAGTATAATATTCTAGTTTATTTAAAGAATTTGCAATAACTTTACTTCAAGATATGTAAGTGTCACTAAAATATATCACCAGTAAAAAGTATTAAAGACAGGTGTGTGTGAGTTACAGGGTGGCTCTGTCTAAGGGGCCCCCAAAGGGTCATAATCTAGCACTTGTGGGACTTTCTAAACTGACCATATTTAACCTCTATTCTGTATTTCATATGTTGTTAACTGGTTAAGTACCTCCATTTTAACATTTTTATACCCCCGCTCGACAAGAGTCGGTGGTATATAGGGATCCTCATGTCCGTCCGTCCGTCACACTTTTGGTTTCCGGATGATAATTAAAGTACCGCTCAACCAAATCTTTTCAAACTTTAAAACAATGCTGTGGACCATTAAATACAGGTCAAGTTTGATTACGGTGTATTTTACATTTACCGTTCCTGAGTTATTGCCCTTTTTCTCTTAGAAAATAGGGACTTTTTAGGTTTCCGGGTGATATTTAAAGTATGGCTCAACCAAATCTTTTCAAACTTTAACACAATGATGTGGACCACTAAATACAGGTTAAGTTCGATTACGGTGTATTTCACATTTACCATTCCTGAGTTATGGCCCTTTTTCTCTTAGAAAATAGGGACTTTTTAGGTTTCCGAATGATATTTAAAATTCCGCTCAACCAAATCTTTTCAAACTTTAACACAATGCTGTATACCATAAAATACAGGTTAAGTTTTATTATGGTGTATTTCACATTTACCGTTCATAAGTTATGGTCCTTTTTCTCTTAGAAAATAGGGACTTTCTAGGTTTCCTGGTGGTATTTAAGGTACGACTCAACCAAATCTTTTCAAACTTTAACACAGTGCGATGTACCATAAAATACAGATTAAATTTGATTATGGTGAAATTGACATTTACCGTTATATGGCCCTTTTTCTCTTAGAAGATAGGGACTTTAAAGGTTTCTGGATGAAAATTTGGAATGCGGGGGTATCTGTGATCACCAGATCAACTTTCTCTAATTTAGTTCCTCAAGATAATTGTTAAAGGTTCCATTATTTATCCTCCATTCTTTTTAAGTGTTGTTTATTGGTCAAGTGCCTCCATTTTAGCTCACTACTTTGCTTAAGGCAAAGTGAGCTTTTGCCATCACTTGGCTCCATTGTCCGTCATCCATTAACTTTTCACATTTTAATCTTCTCCTTTGAAACTTTGCCAATTGAACTGAAACTTGGTTGGAAGCACATATGGAAGGTTCTGTATAAAGTTTCTTCAAAACATAATGACAGTTGAGCAACACAGGCTCAACCCACTGAGCCTCTAGATACATGTTTTAGTTCCTTAAGATAATTGTTAGATGTTCCTTTATTTAGTCTCTATTCTTTATTTCATATGTTATTAATTGGTAAAACTGCCTCCATTTTAACATTTTTTAGTTCCTCAAGATAATTGTTAGATGTTCCTTTATTTAATCTCTATTCTGTATTTTATATTTTCACTAGTTTGTTACCATACTTAAATTTTTATTGTTTTGTTGGTTATATCTTTATCTTTGTTTATTTTTTTTGCCTGTGTTCAAGAAAATTCCAAGTACAAAATAAAAATGACAAGTTTTCTTGTTTTATTATAGAATTGAGTGAGCGATTGTTGTTTAATGCCAACTCAGCAATTTTTAGCTCACCTGGCCCAAAGGGCCAAGTGAGCTTTTGTCATCACTTTGCGTCCGTCGTCGTCATCCGCTTCTGTAAACTTTTCATATTTTCATCTTCTTGTCTGAAACCACAGAAGAGATTTGGACCAAACTTGGCAGAAATGTTCATTGGGAGGTTCTCTACCAGATTTGTTATTTTGGTGCAGAACGGAAATCCAACATGGCTGCCAGGGCCAATAATATGTTCTGATTGGTTAAAACTTTGAAAATCTTCTTGTCAGAAACTACTCAGCCGATGGAATTGTAACATTATAGAAATGATGACTGGGTGGTCTTCTACCAAGTTTGTTATTTTTATGCCGATCGCATATCCAAGATGGCCACCACAGGGCAACTTAGTTTACCATTGGATTCTATGGGAATTTCATTCAAAGACCTTTTTTTGAGAAACTACTTGACAAATTGATTTTTTTGCATTATGTTAATGTTCCTTGGATGGTTCTATACCTGATCTATTATTTTGGTGCAGATTGGAAATCCAACATGGCTGCCAGGCCCAATAATGTGTTCTAATTGGTTGAAACTTTGAAGATCTTCTTGTCAGAAACTACTCAGGCCATGGATTTGTTACATTATAGAAATGATGATATACATACAGTGAAATCTACATTGAAAACCCACTCCTTCTGCCAGTAAAATACTGTGTTTCAAGACCGGTGGTTTCTCAAAACAATGTTAGATTTATACAAATAATGCAGATTTGTGATAATTCCAGGAATATCAACAAAATAACATCCACCTCTCACCTCAATGATTAGACACAAAAAAGACCATGACATGTTGGCAGTGGAAATCCAGGTTCTGGCTTTGGACAGACACAAAATCGTGGCGGGGTTAAACCGGTTAATGGGATTCTATCCCTCCCCTCTTAATAATTGGATCTTAAAACTACAATACATATTTAAACAAACTATTAAACCTGCACAGATTCACTTTCATTTAAAAAGACCATGCATTATCACAAAAAGTCCATAAATTATCACAAAGAGACCACTAATCACAAAAACTCCATACATCATAACAAAGAGACCACACATCACAAAAAGTTCATATATTATCACAGAGACCACTCATCACAAAAACTCCATAGATTATCACAAAGAGACCACACATCACAAAACTATACATTATCACAGAGACCACACATCACTAAAAGACCATAGATTATCACAAAGAGACCACACATCACAAAACTCTACATTATCACAGAGACCACACATCACTAAAAGACCATACATTATCACTAAGAGACCACACATCACAAAAACTCCAGAGTATCACAGAGATCACTCATCACAAAAACTCCATACATTATCACAAAGAGATCTTGCATCACAAAAAGTCCATACATTATCACAGATATCACACATCACAAAATGTTAATACATTATCACAAAGAGAGCACATCACAAAAAGTCCATAGATTATCACAAAGGGAGACCACACATCACAAAAATTAAATGCATTATCACACATCACAAAAAGTCCATACACTATCACAAAGAGACCACACATCACAAAATGTCAATACATTATCACAAAGAGTCCATACACTACTATCACAACGAGACCAGGCATTATCAGTATCACAAAGAGACCATACATCACACAAACTCTATACATTATCACAAAGAAACCACACATCACATAAAATTCATAGATTATCACAAAGAAACCACACATCACAAAAACTCTATACATTATCACAAAGAAACCACACATCACAAAAACTATACATTATCACAAAGAAACCACACATCACAAAAACTCTATACATTATGACAAAGATACCACAGGTCCCGGGTGGCTCAGTGAGTTAGGTAGTTGGATTACCTAATAACTCGTACAATCCTATCGTCAATATGGCGTGGGTTCGCGCCCGGCTTTCTAAGTTACAAAAAATGGTGCACTCGACTCACAGCCGCAAGTGATAAAGTTTACCATTTGCTTGCCCATGGTCAGTGGTTCTCTCCGGGCACTCCGGCTTCTTCCACCACTAACACTGGTCGCCATGATATAGCTGAAATATTGCTGAACGTGGCATTAAATGACCAAAAATCAATTCAAAGAGACCACACATCACAACAACTCCATGCGTCATGACAAAGAGACCACACATCACAACAACTCCATGCATCATGACAAAGAGACCACACATCACAAGTCCATGCATTATCACAAAGAGACCACACATCACAAAAACTCCATAGATTATCACAAAGAGATCGCACATCACAACAAAACTCCATACATTATCACAAAGAGACCACACATCACGAAAAGTCCATACGTTATCACAAAGAGACCACACATCACGAAAAGTCCATAAATTATCTAAAATAGACCACACATCACAAAAAGTCAATTCATTATCACAGAGATCACAAAAACTCCATACATTATCACAAAGAGACCACACATCACATAATGTCAATACATCATCATAAAGAGATCACATCACAAAAAGCTCATAGCTTATCACAAAGAGACCACACATCACAAAAAGTCCATACACTATCACAAAGAGATCACATATCACAAAAACTCCATACATTATCACAAATAGACCACACATCACAAAAAGTCCATACATTATCACAGAGATCACAAAGAGACCACACATCACAAAAACTCCATACATTATCACAAAGAGACAACACATCACAAAAAGTCCATACATTATCACAGAGATCACAAAGAGACCACACATCACAAAAACTCCATACATTATCACAAAGAGACCACACATCACAAAAACTCCATACATTATCACAAATAGACCACACATCACGAAAAGTCCATACATTATCACAGAGATCACAAAGAGACCACACATCACAAAAACTCCATACATTATCACAAATAGACCACACATCACATAATGTCAATACATCATCATAAAGAGATCACATCACAAAAAGCTCATAGCTTATCACAAAAAGTCCATACACTATCACAAAGAGATCACATATCACAAAAGTCCATACATTATCTCAAATAGACAACACATCACAAAAGACCAGGCATTATCAGTATCACAAAGAGACCATACATCACAAAAACTTCATATATTATCACAAAGAGATCACACATAACAAAAAGTCCATACATTATCACAAAGAAACCATACCTCATAAAAAGTCCCTACATTATCACAAAAAATTCATGCATAATTTCAAATATGCCATACATTATCACAAAGAGATCACTCATCATAAAAAGTCCATATATTATCAAAGAGACCACTCATCACGAAAACTCCATACATCATCACATAAATAAATAACAACATGAACATGACCAATACAATAGCAAGTCGGTGAATGCTTGTAATTAACTAATGGATAAGAAGGTAGAATATGTTGGTTAAACACTGTTACCCTTTATTAGGACACACTGTACTATATAAAATGATAATTTAGAAAACAAAATGCACAGATCGAACAGAACAGATTCTGCTAGAAAAGGTAACTGAAAAGAAGTTGTTTTGTCAAGGTATAATAATAAAACAACAATCAAAATAAGGTACCAGCATGGCCATTGATTAGATGAAGAGTTATAAACAATTCTAACATGACGTCCTTCTTTCGCTTTGTAAACAAATGAGCGATTTATCGATTGGGTATAATCTCATTAGCACATGCGCCGGTGCATGTGACTGACTTTCTTGTCGTAAAAGCACATGTTGATGAATTATCGTCTGCTCGAATTTGGCAGCATAAATTGTGTGCGACATTGTCCGCAAACGTAATTATAAATTACCGTCTTCCAATAAATGTATATATACTACTGTATTTGTACTCTTAGACATATCAGAATCGAAATAATTCATCGAAGCCAGAATGTGTTTTGAGTTTTAACAAGGGTTGGCGGATATTAGTAAATTTATTCGCCAACCCATGTTAAAATTCAAAACACATTCTGGCTTCCATGATTTATTTCTTAAATAACCCCATTCTGTACCCTTGTCTCTTTTCTGATATTATTTGTAGATGTTTTTCCCAGCTAGATCCTCACCATTTTTCTCTGTCCACTAAGCACACAGCATGAAGCATGAACAGCAAATAATGTTTGATTCGGGATCAGGATAATGTGTTTGGGTAGAGTGAACTATCATATGTCTATCCGTGGACGTCGCCCCAGTGCTCTAACACTATGAACATTCAACGTTAAGTGTGCTGGTTTTGTACAAAGCGGAAATCATCATCATCTTATCTTAAGAAAAGTAACTTATTATTATCTTTGATATGAACAAGCAGAAAAAAACAATCATCACCTCACCCAGTAATTATATACAGTTGCTTCAATGCTGTAATGCATTTTACATAGCGGACATCTTCATCATCTCATCTAATTATAGAGTTAGGGTTATGGTGTTTAACGCCACTTTCAACAATATATTAGCTATTATATCTTGGTGGTTTGTTTTATTAGTGGAGAAAACCACCGAAGTTACAACATTAGTAGTGATAGGAAGTGATTGCATAGGTAGCTGTAAATCTAACTACCATACGATCAAGACCACGGCGTCCTCTATCTAAATATAAATTATTCTAGACATGATTTAGCTTTAAAAAAAAACATCCTCGCCCCACCCAATAATGATACAAACAATCGCTTGTTATGATTCAATGCTACGATACATTTTACATCTAGCTGACAGCAGTATCATCTCATCTAAATATAATCGACATGAATTTGTTGAAAAATATTCCTCGCCTCGCCCAATAATAATAGAAAGCAATTGCTTCAATGCTGTGATACATTTTACATAGCGGACGTTATCAGCATCTCATCTACATGTAAGTAGTAATTATTGTCCACATGAATTTGTTGAAAAACATTCCTCACCTCACCCTATAAATAATAGACAACGATTACTTCAATATACTCGTATTATTTACATCAAAGCTGGGATAAGTACTATATAATTCAGAGCGTTGATCTAAATATCTGTAGTAAAAGTACAATCAACGGTTTGACATTTGACATAAAAACTTTTTAAGTGTTGTGGAACATTAATTAGGTGTTTAGCATCTATGGATCACAGTCACAGCAACGTTTATTCGCCAGATGTTACTGATCCATACCTATAAATACGAAGCGTAAAATACTATGTTTTAAATTCAGAGGACTTTTATCAGGATTATTATGAAGATATTGTTATTGTGTTATGTTGTGTGTGTTTGTATACAAACATCGCTGCAGTGTGGATGTCCGTATGAATACACACAGCAGATTGTCTGCGACTCCGAAATCGGTGAGTATACATGTAGCTGTACAGTACATTGGCGTGTAGCTGCATTTACGTCAAAACGCACGTGAGTACACCAATGATTTTCACCATCAATCAAAACTACAACTTCCCTTAAAGCACTTTGTCACTGAAGAATACTATACTTGTATATACAATGTATATATATATATATATATACCGCTTTGTTATTTAATTGTTAAGCCTTTTTCGAAAACAATTTGTTGGAGAATATCTCATAAACATGAGAGAATACCGAAGGGACAATCAAAGATGAACAATCCAGAGAAACTGGCAACATAAGGTACACCAAGATGAAGAAACACAAAGTAAAAACGCAACACAAGTGTTGGACGCCACTACGAATACGAACACAAATAACATAACTAAGACATTGGCCCTCCTACACACAACTGGAGGTAACGATATTGTCATAGGGAAATTCAAATAATACATAGTAATTATCTAAAATTCTCTATTTAATCAGAAGCATGTGCGTTAGGGGTAGGAGGTTTGTCCTCTAGACCACCGAACTGAGGGTTATTCTCTGAAATCGTCGAGGGCTTTAACGACCTTCACATCGCCGTCTATTTGAGTTGAGTACTGATTATCATTAGAATCTCGTGTCGAAGTCAAAGGGGCTTACTATTTTAGTTCGAACTAACATAGTTTTCGAGCTATCGAATTTATCTATCTATAACAATGAGGGAATCATATTTTATTTTCGAGTTAATATCGAAATTGGATATAACGATGTTCGACTGTAATACTATATTTACCACTCCTTCGTATAACAAGGTGTACTCGATACAACTTTATGCTGTAATACTATATTTACCATTCCTTCGTATAACAAGGTGTACTCGATACAACTTTATACTGTAATACTATATTTACCATTCCTTCATATGACAAGGTGTACTCGATACAACTTTATGCTGTAATACTATATTTACCATTTCTTCGTATAACAAGGTGTACTCGATACAACTTTATGTTGTAATACTATATTTACCATTCCTTCGTATGACAAGGTGTACTCGATACAACTTTATGTGATAACTTTTCTGTCAGTGCTAATATGACTGGTCTTGTAATAAACAATAAACCATATTGCCATCATGTAACCGTGAAATATTGCTGAATGTAACGCTCATTTATATACGATCAGAACTAAGGTTGGGGAGGGCTTGTGCACGGTATTTTCTGTGACCAGCACACAACCAGTGAACGTCGCTTATGATTTTTGGTTGTACACCATAATAAGGATGGGTAGTGCTTGCGCACGGGATTTGATGTGACCAGCACACAACCAATGAACGTCGCTTATGATTTTTGGTTGTGCACTTTAATGAGGAAATGAGTTCTTATTGATATATACCATAAAATGAACAAAATTATGCTACACAAGTCCAATATCAAATATCAAAATCGTACCAAGAGGTAAAATCGGTAAACCTACACACACATACCGGGACATAATCACCTTCCTGGCCTGGTACAGACACTTTGAGGGGGTCGTCGTGGTCGTGGTCGTATGGTAGTTGGATTTACGACTACCTATGTAATCTGTGCCTATCGCCACTGGTGTTATGAGTTCGAATCTCGATCAGGGTCAGGTGTACAACATTATGCGATAAAGTTTGTCAGTGACTTGAGACAGGTTGGTGGTTTTCTCAGGGTCCTCCGGTTTCCTCCACCAATAAAACTGACCGCCATGATATAGCTGAAATATTGGTGAAAGTGGCGTTAAACACCATCAAACAAACAAACCCAACAAACATACACTTTGATTCACTCGGGAGTCTTCTGACGTATTTATGCCCCGTGTTTGTATCGCATGATTAATACAAAATAAATGGAAATTGATACTTCCGAATCCTTTGTCATACTTCAGCTTCAAGGCAATAAGTTCATGATACTTAGGAATTCAAGTGGCAATCCTGTGATATATAATTCTTAACTAGGACACTATTTCTTGTTATTTAATTGCGTAAATCCACTTAATTGGCATTTTATATAAATCATGTTGATTGAAAATTTAAAGATGTTTTTTCAAATATTTGAGAGACGTCGTGTAAGATGTCGTATTCTGTAAGATAAATTCGTTTCACAGACAAATTACCCGCGTGTTGCGGGTCTCACCGGTGGTTTTCTCCGGGTACTCTGTATTCTTTCACCAATAAAACTGACCGCCACGATATAACTGAAATATTGTTGAAAGTGGCGTTAAACACCAGAACACTTAACTTACATCAACTATCACGTGACACACGACGTTTATTACCACTAAAGGTACAATTTGTTCCGCTCAATGGGTATTGGTGACGGTCCCCAGGTGTCCACCCACAGTGTTGTCCAGGTGGTAGATAAGCACCCCCTCCCCCTTCTCGAGGGGGAAAAGCGTAAACAAGCAACAAATAAATAACTTTGTGACTTGTGGCAAGTCGTTGGTTTTCGTCTGGCAATCAGATTACCCTAAACATAAAACTTGCCGCCACTATAAATCAGAGTTGTTATGAAAATAATATTTAAGGGTGGTGCTAAAAAAATCCATCGATATCAACGAAACGAACAATCACGTGTCACATCAAACCACTGTTCAAGAAGACCACGACATATGACGTTAGATATCCAAAGCATGGCTTAGGACAGGCACAAAATATAGTCGGTTTGAACCGGTTAGTCGGTGGGCTTCCAACACTCTCTCTCTCTCTCTTGATCACTGGATCAGATACAAAAACAAACGATACAAAATAACCAGCATATATTCTCACAATGGCCGCCAATCGAAGAGGGACAGACAATATAATGGCCAAAAAGAAAAGAGAGAAAAAGAAATACAATGCTCCACAAAAAATACACAGAAAATTAAAGATTGAGCAACACGAACCCCACAAAAATCGGATATAAACTCGTGTGCCCCCGAAGGGTGTGCACGAACATTGATATTTTTTTTTTCAATGCTAAGATTACATGTAGGTGTATGTTTTGTAGATCGTTGTTTGTCCTTTTGTCTTTTTAGCTCACCTTGCCAAAGGCAATGTGAACTTTTCTCATCAGTTGGCGTCCGTCGTCCGTTAACTTTTCACATTTTAATCTTCTCCTCTGAAACCCCACAGCCAAATGAACGGAAACTTGGTAGGAAGCATCTATGGAAGGTCCTCTATAAAGTTTGCTCATTTCGTCCCAACCTATTAACAAACATGGCCGCCACAGGCAATTCTTGTTTCTGATTGGCCCATTTTTAAAATCTTCTGCTCTGAAACGGTTGGTCAGATGAACCGAACCTTGGTATGAAGCATCTATGGAAGGTCCTCTGTGAAGATTGCTCATTTCGTCCCGATCCATTGACAAACATGGCCACCACAGGCAATTCTTGTTTCTGATTTGCCGATTTCTAAAAATTTTCTCCTCTGAAACTGCTTTGCCAAATGATACGAAACTTGGTATGAAGCATCTATGGAAGGTCCTCTATCAAGAATGCTCATTCCGTCCCGATTCATTATCAAACATGGACGACACAGGCGATTGTTGTTTCTGATTGGCTAATTTCTTAAATTCTTCTCCTCTGAAACCGTTTGGCCAAATGAACCGAAACTTGGTATGAAGCATCTATGGAAGGTCCTCTATAGAGATTGCTCATTTCGTTTTGACCCATTAACAAACATGGCCACCACAGGCAATTCTTGTTTTAGATTGGTCAATTTCTAAAAATCTGCTTCTCTGAAATTGCTTGGCCAAAAAGAACCGAAATGTGGTGGGAAGCAACTTTGGAAGGTTCTGTATTAAGTTTCCCCAAAGCAGAATGAAAGGTGAGCGACATAGGCTCAGCCCACTGAGTCTCTAGTTATTTTGGCCATTGTGTTGTCTGTTCTTCTTCGATTTATGGATTCTGATTACCCCTTTGGTATCTTCAAACTCGTTTTCTGATAACGAGGTGATATATCTAGTTCACGTAATATGATTAATTTATTTTTGTTTAACATCACGTGGGCAGTCATTAAATGTCACGTGGGTAATATTTCAGGAATATCCACGACGAGAACCAAGTTTACACCATATATATATATATAACTGTAGCGCTTAGATAGGCATATAGACTTAAGTTATATAGAGTTGAAAATGTGTGCCTTACAACAGCGTCCATTGATTAAATATTATACATACCCAGCCGTTGTAATATAGCTATAGATTTTGACCTTTGTCTGCCACATTCTCAGATGGACATGATCAGGTCAACCAACACAGATGAACAGCTTGACTATTGTTTGTTACACGAACAACGATGAATATTCAGGGCTGAAACTGACCGCAGATGTTTTTCATCAGTATTGAATTTTGTACTCATGAAACTTTGGTTCGTTTTCAGTTGAGAGGGGGAAATTATCACGGGTGTCAATAGTGGAATCATCAGATAGAGACACAAAGCTATTTTTCAAGCTAATAAAGAATCAACGTGCAACTAGCACAACAGATACTCAAATATTGCGTGTAGAACAAAACGAGTTCACAACACCCGCTGAAATAAATGAGACTTTTAGAAACCATTTTTCCAATCTAGCAGAACCAAAACAAAATCTAAAATTCAATGAAGAACATGATAGACAAGTGAAAATAGATGCCGAGCTGATTGTTAATATCTGTGAAAATAGTTCAGTGACAATCCAGCCTGTTACCCCTACAGAAATATCAAAATTGGTGGCATCATTAAAAAAGAAAAAAGCTGAAGACATAGATAAATTGTCTGCTGAACATCTGCAATATGGTGGATCAACCATTTCTGACTACCTTGCGTCAACAATCAATAACATATTTTACACCAAATATGTACCAGATTCTATAAAGAAAGGATTACTAACGGCAGTACTCAAAAAAGATAAAGACCTATCAAATCCATCAAACTACAGAGGCATAACTGTTATCTCAATTATATGTAAGCTACTAGAAATGTGCATCAGAGCAAGAATAGAAGGTACTTTAGAAAACCAACAGAATAAATTACAAAAAGGATTCACCAAGGGCGCGTCCTCTATCAACATTGCTCTCCTCATAACAGAATCTATAAATGAGGCCAAAGACAACAATGAAACCCTAATTCTTATTGCCTTGGATGCAGAAAAAGCGTTCGACGTTGTAGATCATACTCATCTATTTTGGAAAATATACCATCAGGATATCACTGGATCAACCAGGCTACTAATAAAGGAATTATATAGGGAAACAACTACTCAAGTGAAATCTGGAGGAGAAATTTCAAAACCCTATGTTAATCACCAAGGGGTTAAACAGGGCGGAATATTGTCTGCCGGGTTCTACAAAGCATACAACAATGACATATTAAACACCTTAGAAAGAAGTGATATGGGATTTAAAATAGGAGCTAGTTATGTGGGGTGTCCAACTTGTGCAGATGATATAAGCTATGCGCTAAATCTGAACAGGAAGCACAAACACAATTGTATATTATAGAGCAATGTACATCAGATGACAGAGTGAAAATTAACAGTAAGAAAACAGAAATCATTCGCATAAATGACAACAAAGCTAAAAATAAACCACTAACGCCCTTCAGCGAAACTATAAATGAAAAAACATCCATAAAACACTTGGGTATAGAACGAAAGAAGAACAACAGACCGGATATAGAAAAAAGAATCTCTATAGCAAGAGGCACTATGTATTCACTCATGGGAGCAGGTCTCCACGGAATCAATGTAATAAATCCACTGATAGCTTGGAAATTATGGCGAACGTTCGTTGTGCCAAGAATGTTATATGGAATTGAAACACTCAAGATAACAACAACAGATATGTACAAACTCGAGCAATTTCAGAAAAAGACCCTTAAACAGTTTTTAGGCTTGCCACAACAAACAGCTGATCCAGCAATCTACATCTTGCTAGCAGCTGAGTGTATCGAGCAAATTGTACATAAGGCTATTATTGGATTGTTTCTAAGGATATTAAAAGACCCGGATTCAGTCGAGTACCAACTGGCCATGCGACAATCAGCAGTCAAAGACTGTGACTCAAATAGTTGGTTTATAACAGTGAATGAAATTCTACTTTCATATGAATTGCCATCTGCTCATAAGTTTTTATTAAGTCCTAAGAAAAATTGGAAACCTATAACTCATACAAAAATTGACAACTTCTGGAAAAACAAGTGGTCAGAAGATGCAAAAACAAAGTCAACGTTGAGTTATATGGAAACAGATACATGGAAATATAAACAACCAAATTTGTGTTGGAGCAGTGTCAGAGACAACAAACGAGACGTCAAAAAAGGAGTAATAAAATCACGAGTTTTGACAGGAACATACAAAACCCA
>MJUT01047825.1:0-21712 GCA_002080005.1 Gigantidas platifrons | reverse complement strand
TTCTTATATATTACAAAGCACCGCACGTTGCCAGTGCGCTCTAAAATGTGACAAAGCCAGTACTTACTTCCTAGAAGCCAGTGCTTACTTTCTAAAGCCAGTGCTTATCTCCTAAAACCAGTGCACTGCTTTGGCTATCAACACTTGATATGTTGAATTTAGATAGTTTGAGTAAATGTGCACAAGACCAGTGCGTCTTACTAAAAGACAACTATTGGTATTCTCTCATGTACCTTTACTCCCCAACTAGCCAGTGCGTATTACCACTGCTCAGCTGCTGGACCGGTGTGCTGAACCCTTTATAACCTCGGCTTCTCCTTATTCAGGAAAGCCACAGCAATTCTTATTCAGAATTTCGCTTCTTACCTAGATCCTTTGATCTTGTCACTTTGGGCCACCTTCGGCAATGGGTCACATATACAGACTGATTTACAACTGAGAAACTTTGGTTTAATACCCCAACTAGGACGAGTCTATGTATTATGGGCGATACCAAAAGTCTTCATCAACAAAATGTTTGTAAAGCACATTGCTAAGTATTAACAAGCATCGGAAGGACGTCACTGTATTTCTAAGAATACGGATCGGAATATTCCGTATACTACACATATCAATGTCCTATATCGATTCTGACTATTATGAATTTCCATAGTAATACATAAACAACCTATAAATAACTTAAATCGAAAGTAGAAACTACGACCCAATACTGATATATCTTTGGACTAAATAAACTTAATACTCATGCGCAAAGCATATTCCAATAATGTTAAAGGATGAGAAATACTTTTTAAATGATAAAGTCAACCATAACTTAATTAATTTACGCATATTTTTTCACCTTTGTGTTTATCGCTATTTGGTATATCCAAGGATTTATAAAATAGTACTATATAAATCCTTGGTATATCTAGTAATAGGGAAAGAAACTATTAATAAATTGCAAATCATTCAAAGCTGATTTCATCACAAAAGTCGTAAGTCTAAGATTAATCGTAAGTGTGATTTCCAAGCTTTTGATTGGTTGAAATTCACACTTACGACTGATCTTAGACTTACGACTTTTTGTGAAATCGACCACAGAACACTTAACCTACATCAACTATCACGTGACAAACGACGTTTATTACCACTAAATGTACAATTTGTTCCGCTCAATGGTTATTGGTGACCGTCCCCAGAGATCCACCCACAGTGTTGTCCAGGTGGTAGATAAGCNCCCCCCCCACCCCCTCGAGGAGGACGGGCGTAAACAAGCAACATATAAATAACTTTGTGACTTGTGGCAGGGGTTGATGGTTTTCGTCTGACACTCAGATTACCCCAAACATAAAACTTACCGCCACTAGAAATCTGAGTTGTTATGAAAAGAATATTTAAACGGTGGTGGTAAAAAAAATCATCGATATCAACGAAACGAACAATCACGTGTCACATCAAACCATTGAACACTAAAATGACCATGACACATGACGTTAGATATCCAAATCTTGGCTTAGGACAGGCACAAAATATAGTCGGTTTGAACCGGTTAGTCGGTTGGCTTCCAACACTTTCTCTCTTGATTACTGTATCTCTAACGGCAAAACAGATACAAAAACAATGATAAACAATGCCTGCATATATTCTCAAAAAGACCACATAAAGGTGGGTTTATACTCCGGGTGCGACAGCGATGCGACGGGTTTGCGATGTCGCTTTCAACATAGCTATCCGATCGCAGCGACAACACGCGTCATCGCTCACCATCGCTAGCGAAAACTTTCGCTGCAAGGATCATCGCAAGCTGTCGCAGCGGAGTTGAGATTATTTTAACTTTTTAGCGATATCGCTACCGTTGCAGAGTAATTGCCATCTGAAATCATAAAAAAAATGTTATGAAAATCACTAAGAAACACGAACTAAAAACGATAGTAGCGACGCGAAAAAAAAGCAATGATTTCGCAATAGTATCGCTTCTCCATCGCAACAATTGTATTGCTCGTCGCATCGCTGTCGCACCCGCAGTATAAATCCACCTTTAAACCACAAAACATGAATGAATTGTTTTGAAATAGTTGTAACAAATGAGACATTAATTAGTTTAATTTTACAAATGACCGAAATTATTATATCCAATTAAATATGACCTGTATGAAACAGGACAACACGTTATTGTACAAGATTAATGGGGGAATTATACATATAATACATTAAATGGCTATATATTAAATATGAACCTTAGTCATAGACGATTACCCCTACCCCAATTGATAAAATTATGTTGATGATTTAGTAAATGTATAAAGACCTTAATTACAATGTTTTTGCATAAATTTTGGTTCTAGTTAAAGAGTGGGAGGAATGTGGAGTATGAAGATACTAACGGCTTTGGAAAAAGGGGGAGGGAGGGGGGGTAGTCAGAGGCCGCAAAGAAAAGAGACAATAAGAAATACAATGATCCATAAAACAATACACAGACAATTAAAGATTGAACAACACGAACCCCACAAAAATCGGAGATAAACTCGTGTGCCCCCGAACATTGATATCTTGTTTCAATGCTAACATTAGGTGTATGTTTTGTAGATCGTTGTTTGTCCTTTTGTCCATTTTATTTTGGTTATTGTGTTGTCTGTTCTTCGATTTACGGATTCTGATTATCCATTCCGTATCTTCAAACTCTTCTTATGATAACGTGGCGATATATCTAACACGTATTAGGATTCTTGTTTAACATCACGTGGGCAGTCATTAAATGTCACGTGGGTAATATTTCATGAATATCCATGACAAGAACCAAGTTTACACCGTGTATGTAAAAACTGTAGCGCTTAGATAGGCGTGTATACTTAAGTTATATAGAGTTGAAATTGTGTGCCTTACAACAGCGTCCATTGATTAAATATTATACATACCCAGCCGTTGTAATATAGCTATAGATTTTGACCTTTGTCTATGACACGTTCTCAGATGGACATAATCAGGTCAACCAACACAGATGAAAAGCTTGACTATTGTTTGTTACACGAACAACGATGAATATTCAGGGATAAAACTGACCGCAGATGTTTATCATCAGTATTGCATTTTGTACTCATGAAACGTTGGTTCGTTTTCAGTTGAGAGGGAGAAATTACCACGGGTGTCGCTAATGGAGCAGGAACTGTTTATCCTTCCGGAACATCTGACTTCATCACTTTGTCTCTTTGTTCAATTTTCTTTTGCCCTTTATTGTATTACCTGTTCTTCTTCAGTTTATGGGTTCTTATTGCTTTTATAATATGTAAACATGGCATTAGTCAGATTACATCAATTAGTTGGCGTGACTTCGGCGTAGTACATAGCATATCCTGCCAATTCTGCTAATTATTATAGCTGAGGAACCGTATCTCTTATCGGTCTTTTTACTGGACCGTAGATCTATGGTAAAAAAAAGAAGGCCGTTAAGAGCTACGGTTCCGCTGTTATTTATTACTAAAACTTAATGAAATCCTAAAAACAAAAAACAAAACAAATATTTTATGAGGAAAACGTGATTAGATTGATTGATTGATTAGTAAATGATTAGTAATTTTTCACATCAAACAGAAAATATTCCAGCTCTAATGTCGTGAGTATGTTTACTCGAGTATCGGAGGATGAACAGCCATGGGATACCGGCGATGGCGACAGATCTACAGATAAATGCCCTGACTTCCACAAGTAAATAGGGAAAATGGATAGGCTTAGTGAAAATAGACCACGACAATGGCTAGACTTAGTGAAAATGTTTGCCTTACAACAGACCACGACAATGACTAGACTTAGTGAAAATGTTTGTCTTACAATAGACCACGACAATGGCTAGACTTAGTGAAAATGTTTGCCTTACAATAGACCACGACAATGGCTAGACTTAGTGAAAATGTTTGTCTTACAATATACCACGACAATGGCTAGACTTAGTGAAAATGTTTGTCTTACAATAGACCACGACAATGGCTAGACTTAGTGAAAATGTTTGTCTTACAATAGACCACGACAAACAATTCCAAACAAACGTTGATAATTACGAGTGCTCCTGTGGATTGTGCTTTACGTGTAGGAGCGTTACCTTCTCCAAACAGGATTCACTCATTTGCGTCCGACGTAAATTTTGCGAAGTGCGCATTTAATTGGCTCATCCCGTGGACAGTTTTACCCCACAAGGGAGAAACTGTCCTTTTTCTTTACTCCTGGGGTACGATAAAGGTAATGTTCGAAAGAGTTTAAACACAGGGATGTTACCATCGTACACCAACATCAATCCATGAAAGACGTATATCGACCCAACGACAGTTAATTTACTAATGGATATATAGTATAGCTAATCGTAGATTTTGAATATCAAAATAAGACCACGAGCGACCGAAGTATAAATGTACGCATAAGGATTAAACGAGTGGGCGGAACTTGTTCCGTCCACGAGTTTAATCTTTAATGCGTATTCGGTCACGAGTGGTCTTATTTTGATATTCAAAATCTACGATTAATTAGTTATACTGTTTATTATATAGACTTCCAAAATTTCTTTTATAATATTTTATTTAATTTGTATATTTCATTCCACGCGTAGGAATCTACGAGCAATGATAGTGTGTAATCAATATGGCCGCACATTCAAACAAGTCAAGTATTGTAGCTTCGATGAAAAAAAAGGAAATTTAAATGAAGGACGAGTTTCTGAATTTTATTTGAATATGGGCGGCTTTGTAAAGTTGTTGTGGAAAAATTAATTGCAATTGTGACTCATGTCAGTCCGATTTATTTGTGGAACCAGGCACGATGTGTTATTATTGTCCGAGTCGTGTGTATATCATGTGTAACAGAATTCGAACTAAGGAATGAATCAATGTCCTCAAATGAAACGTTCAGAAATCTACCCGGCTGGGCTTTAGTTTGATATGCATTTTCATTTGTATTGCCATTGGAATTTGGAACATTTGTTTGGACATCTAGAATATTAAATTCTGGCATTTCTGAAAGCTAGCGAATCCTCAATGTTTGTTCTGATGGATACTAAATATTTGCCTTTTAAAAAGCTTTGCTGATTAACGGAGATGTTACAAAGTACAACTGAACAAAATATCTAAACAAAAATAGGAACACGTTATTGCATGTGGTACCTTTTGATTCGCAGTCTGTTCATATTGCCATATTGTCCATTTGTTTTAAGTGTTATTTTGTATATTTGTAATAAAAATTTGGCAATACCAAATAATTCAAAATGATGAAAGCAGGGACGTAGCTGAAGCTTAATAGTGTGCACGCCATACTTACTGTCGACGAGATGCAAAATGGTGCGATCTGGGGCCATTTCAGGGTTTCATATAACATAGAATCAAGCACAATTTTAATGACTTTGATAGACAAGAATATCTTAAAATTGTCAAAAATCTGCCCTTCGTGTCTTAGCAGATACGAACACCTCCACTGCTTTGTACAAGTCCACTTCAAAATCTCGGTGAATATGCAATCCCAGGGAAGATAGCCTGTCATTATTCATAGTTGAACTAACACAAGTTTTCAAATGTTTCAGTACACTAAATGACATCTCAGCAGTTAGCGCTTGCTACTGGCATGCTTAACAAAACACATAATATTGTATCCATAGAAGGATAGAGAACTGGATTTACAGAATCTAAGATGGTAAAAAGCAGGGCATATGAGAGGAGGGTTCAGCCGGTACATCGGTACGGGGCACGGAACGCCACGAAAGGGCCCGTGAATCTCTGAAGGGCCCCATAGCCTTAGCCATTTACGTTTTATTTTGATTTTTTCATTATTTTTGGTATATTCAACTCAAATCCACGGTTTTGAGAGAAGTTTCAGCCTGTTCTCAGATCCCAAAGCAGTATTGTTACGCCTTGCAAAATTTCTCTTGGAGGCCCTGTTACAGATACATCATCATAATTCTGTTTTCACAACATATAATAAAATGAAAAAAAAAAGTATCACATCGTCGGAAAAGTTCTAAAAATTCAATAGAAAAATCGTAGAAATAGGAAAATTCGATATCCCTAACACACAATATAAATGACCGCTCACTTTCCTGACTTAGTACAGGTACTTCAGTAAAAAGTTACGGGGTTAAACTAGTTGGATTATAACTTGCCATTGTCTTAAGAAGTACCAATATAGGCACATCTCCTCTGAACTGTAGATCGAGAGAAAAAACATAATATACTAGACAGGTAGCATGTGCATCGTACTTCATAAATTCGCAATTAATATTTCGAATGTACAATAGCGACTTCCGCCCAACATGAAAACAGGACAGATTGATGTACTTGATAAATCATCCCACCCCTCTCCCCAACGTATGAAAAATAGAAATAGCTTTATGTGATTTAAATACGTACTAACTGCATTACATGTAAACTGCATGATGCTGTTTGATAAAGACCTTTAACTAGAATAGGAAAAAATGAACACCTGAATGAAATAGTGTTGTAATTAAAAATCAAAAAATCATATACGTGATGTACAACAATGAAAAATATTATTATTATAAATTTTATATCCTATTTTTTTTTATAACCTGACGATGTGCACGCCATGGCGTGACAACGTATATGCAGCTACGCCTCTGGAAAGTTTATGAATTCCTATTGTAAAAATGAAAACACATAGTAGTTTGCGTTATTTATTTTATATTTGAATCTAAATGTCCGTAGCCAAAGTCAATATGACCGTCGGAGATTTTTCTAAAGTAAATGAGCGCACGACTCTGTCGATGTCAATGTCAATGTCTCTGTGCACATGCAGTACAGCTAAAGAAGTCAGGCGGTCCTGCAGCATTGTTGTCCCCCAAGTACGTTTTAAGGCGACGGAGAGCAGAGAATGATCTCTCCGTCGTATCTGTGCTGGCAGGCATGGTGTAAAGTATCAACAAAACGGTGCTGAGGTGATATTGACCTTTATTCCCGAGATTGCTTTTACAATGACGGGTTTTTCTTCCGGTTATTTTTAATAATTTCCCGAAGTTGAGCATGGTCAACATTCAAAGTTTTAAGTTTGACATGAAGAAACTACTCTTGACAATTTCAGAAAAAAATCTCCATGTTATATGCTGCTGTTTTGAAGTGTCTACTTCTATACGACAGGTTTTAACAACAGAGTAGGGACTGACGTAGGGAATGTGTCTGCTTTTAAGAGACAGTTTTTGTACAACAGAATAGGGAAGTTTATTATTTTTTTTATAGATATTTCAATTATCAGTAACACAAACAAAAAAGATACATCTCCATCATACAACAATACCACTTATCTTCACGACAGGAGACACTATTATATTCCATGGCATTCCCATTCACAAAAAAACATGAAGCAATACCCCTACAGACAATAATGAATAACATTTATATTAAAGAATTTAAATAGTCCTTGCTTTTTTTTTATTAAGTTATTTTGTGAATCTAATGGACTTGGTAATGACTCTTGTAGAGAATCAGGTACACCAGCTTGGCTTGTATCGAACGATTTTGTGGATGAAGCATCCTTAGGCTTGAAGTAAAAATCTAGTTTCTTCATGTCAAACTTTGATAGGGTTGACCATGCTCAACTTCGGGAAATTATAAATACCGGGGAAAAAACCCCGTCATCGTAAAAGCAATCTCCAGAATAAAGGTTAATATCATCTTTCTTTAGAAAAACACGTTATAATGATTATTAATTATACTGAAAAAGTGGGGTTCTTCCCATGTCAGTAATAATATTTTTAGTGCAAGTAAAAAACTTTTTTTTTTTGCCGAAATGATGTGCAAGCAATTGATTTTTTGACAACTTTATTTTCATTTTTAAAGTTTACAATCATGTGTGTATTCACCGTAACACAACAAGGGACGTAACCACTACACTTATAGTTGTATAAAAGTAGTTCTGATGGGGAAAAAACTGATATTTCACATGTGAAATATCGGAATTTATTTCACGGATAAATCTCCATAATTCACACCTATCAATATAATAATGTTAAATTAATATCATTGTAAAATGGAATATTTTTCAGTTATGAAAGCGACAATTCAAGACATTGATGAAACAGCAATTGAAAGAATATTTACCATAACAATTAACAGAGTGTATAAGGTAACGTTACTCAAGAATCATCGCATCGGTAGTGTAATGGTTGGCGTGCTTCCCTCAACTGTGGTAGATCACGTGATCGAACAGCTGTGGTATCAAACCAAGGACTATACAATTAGTACTTGTTGCTACCCCGACAAACCCGCAGCATTAAGAAGTAAGAACAAAGATTGGTTATGCATGGCTCGGAATCAGGATAATAAGTCTCAGTAGGGCGACATGTCGATCCGCGGACTGTAAAAATCTTAACTAACCGTAATGATCTAGTACCGAGCTGTTCTTGTTTGTTCCCCCCCCCCCCCATTTTTTATATTTATTTTCTCTAGGGATACATTAATATCCAACAACATTCTGTGTGGAGTCATATCATATAATTATTTGACAGGTTTAATCCTACGGAACACGATTTAATTATTGACAGCTCTTGACGTGTACTCGATTTTGATACCTAAAGCTTCAGTAAGATCATCGCTGGTTATTCGGCTGAAAATACGAACCCTGACGTAACCCCAGACAGGGTGTGGTTAGATTTTTTGAAGTTTAATAAGAATAGGAAGATATGGTTTTAATGTTTGTATTGTGTTTTACTACTACTATGCTCATTCAGATATGCAGTTGACTCGCTTGGATCTTACAACTCATATAAGCCTATCACCAATACGGCGTGGGTTCGCGCCCGGCTTTGTGAAATAACAAAAAGGGTGCACTCGACTCTCAGCCGCAAGTGATAAAATTTACTAGTTGCTTGTCCATGGTCGATGGTTCTCTCCGGGTACTCCGGCTTCCTCCACCACGAAAACTGGTCGCCATGATATAGCTGAAATATTGTTGAAAGTAGCGTTAAAACACCAAAAATAAAAAAAAATCTATCAATCATTTGAATCGCATGCGGGAGCAACATTCATGCCCTCATCATTACACTACAGAATAGCTATTTATGTCCATACAACTAAACCTCGTCAGTTGTTTTTACTAGAATTCCTGTTTCAAGCCACGAAAATGAGCAGTCTTCATGTATATGTGTGTTTGGGGTATCGAATTCGCCTTTCTTTCTAAGAATTTCCAGTTGGAATTAGGACTTGTTTTTACGTGGTATAAATTTTTGTTTTCGCTATATTATTTACTAAAATTGATAATTAATTTATAGGGGCAGGATGTGCTGGATGTAGTAAACGACAACCGGACACTGACAACTCCTCTAGAGTCAGCTGAATGTGGACCCCTTACACTCCTTAATGGTACAACCTACATAATGACAGGTATAACTTGTTTTATTGAGATCTACTTAACTTCTCCCATTTAGACTCAGGAAACGCCGTGGTCGTGATTATATGTTAGTTTGATTTACAACTACCTATGCAATTAATGTCTATCACCACTAACGTTGTGAGTTCGGTGAGGTATACTCGATACAACAGTATGTGATAAAGTTTGTCAGGGACTTGTGACAGATCGGTGGTTTTCTCCGGTTTCTTCCACCAATAAAACTGACTATCACGATATAGCTCAAATATTGTTGAAAGTGGCGTTAAACACTAAAAGACACACACCCACACACACCCACACATTTAAACTCCATATTAGACCATCCACAATTGCGGGTCGGCTTATTTGATTTGCTTAGATATATTTCTGCCAAGTTTTGTTTCATTTGGTTAAGTAGCTTTGCAGAAGAATATTAAGGTTTGATAAAGTTACCACGACGGTTTCTGAGGAGTTCACATGTCCTGCCTATGGCCAAGTGAGCTGTTACCACGAAGGTTTGTGAGGAGTTCACATGTCCTGCCTATGGCCAAGTGAGCTGGTGGAAAAAATTGACTTTTTGGCAACAACTTGGCATTTTTGAAGGAGTTGTACACACATATATATATATATATGACAAGTTTTGTTCCATTTGGTTAGGTAGAATTGCAGGAGATTAAGATTTGAAAAATTATGATGTTGAACAGTGACGAATTCACCTGTCCCGTCTTTGGCCAGGTGAGCTTGGGGAAATCGGGATTTTTGCATGTTTCTTGCAATAACTGGGCATTTTTAAAGGACTTGTACAGATATATATTTTGGAGAAGATTACCCCTTTAGTATCTCCTTATTACCCCTTTAGTATCTCCTGATTACCCCTTTAGTATCTCCTGATTACCCCTTTAGTATCTTCTGATTACCCGTTTGGAATCTTCAAACTTTTCTTACAAGATATATATACATACGTCTTTTGCAGCTAATGTTTATGAAGACGGTTTTATGCACGTGATTTTCTGTGATTATGTCACTGAGGAAGATTCCGTTAGCCCAGATGCATTATTAGGTATTGAACGAGGTTCTTATTTGAAAGACTGTGACTGCAAGGTAAGCTTGTATGAAGATAAAAAAATAATTTTCGAGGTTACAAAATTGAAGAAGAATCGCAGAATATCTGCCCAAATTATCTTCATTGATAGTAAGTAATTATCAATTAACATCCATAACATAGTAACGATGATAATTTGGGTTAGGTTTAACGCCATTTTCAACAATATTTCAGTTGTATTGTTGTGATCAGTTTTATTGGTGGAGGAAACCGGAGTACCCGGAGAAAACTACCGACATGTCGCAAGTCACTGACAAACTTTATTACATAATGTTGTATAGAGTACACCTCGCCATGAGCGGGATTCAAACTCACAAAGTTATTGGTGATGGGCACTAATTCCATGATAAACAGGTATTTAATTAAGGTAAAATGTGTTTGTCATAATAAGAAAGCAAGTTCACAAACAATTCACACTTAATTAGGTAAACAGAAAGATGAGGGAGTTAAACAGTGGCGGATTTACCAGTGTGTTTAGGTGTGCTGAAGCACAGGACCCCGTTGGCAAGGAGGGTCCCTATTCTTGCGAAAGAAACTTTTCTTACGATGGATTTTTGCTTATGTGGTGCAATTTTAAATTATAAATTTCCTGAGCATGTATGCCTGACTGCCTGTGTAGGCCTACAGGGTCTACATCCTACAGTCCCAAGAGTAAGGGGCCTTATAACTTAACTAGTACAGAGCCTCATTTGTCCTAAATCTGACACTGGGGTTAAACCGGTCAATGGTATCCCATCCTTCTCCTTCCTGATATGTGGATCAATAACGTTATTGCAACTATAAACAATAGAAAAAAAACCCTGCACGGATTCGCTTTCACTCTAAATCTCCACAGACTATCACAAACATGAATGACAACATAAACATGGATGTGTAACAGTAGAACCTATTTTATCCCTGAAAATGCGATGTGACCAATGGGAATCGATCCCGGGACATCTCTCATCGTAAGCCACCGCTCTAACAACTGATCTAAAGGTGATGTCCACTAATACATTTAGCAGAGGTTCATTATTAACTACCGATAAAGAAGTAGAGCCAAACCTGTATATAAAGGCCACTCAAGGGAACCTGAAAATGTGACCTTTATGAGCAGTTGTCCTTTATACAGAGGTTAAAATTATATGCACTATGCATCAGTGGAGAAAATGAAACAGCCCTTTATAGACAGTGATCTATTATATAGAGGTGCTCTTAAAGACAGGTTCAACTATATACTTAGTATATGTATTTTACAAAAACCAAGTAATATATATTAAAGCCGTAACCTTGAGACAAAGAATTTTAAATATTCATCGTTATCCCACTTACAAATCTGGTCACATGATGCATATGAGAAAAAAAATGTCCTTGGTGATAGTCTTGTATTACCATTGATGTCTACATTATTAAACTTCCTTGTGGTAGTGATTACATGGTAGTTGGGTTGACCTATGCAATCAGTTCTTGGCACCCTTAACGTTTTAAGTATTATTCCTGTCCGTGGTGAGGTGTACTCGAAACGCCTTTAATAAATAAAGCAATGGGCGAGTGATTGTTGTTTAATGCCAAATGAGGAATATCATGGAGAGAACAAGATACATGTACATTGGATGAGATGATAATGATGCATGCTCTGTACTAGACCAACGCGTTTAGTTGGATCTGATAGACATGTCGCTCCACGTGGACACATTATTTTGATTCTGAGTCTTTATTGTTACTCCTTAATGTTGTGTGCTAAGCGGAGAAGTAGCAATGTAAACCTATTTTACAGTCTTTGGTTTGACTCGACTGGTGCTCTAACACACAATATACTGTAATCGATGCGAGCACGTTAATCATGATACCACCGATGCAATCAATAATAACCAATAAATAAACAAACAAAACAAACAAACAAACAAACAAACAAACAAAAACTGACTGCAACGATATACCGGGAGTTAAAACATTGATGGACAGGAATAGATCTAACCAAGCATTTTAAAATGGTGAGATGTTTAGGTCAAATATATTTAAGCATTATTCTCATTGACGCATTGTGATTTATTTTGCAAGATTCCTACTGTATGGGACAGTAATCCCAGTAGACGAGGAAGATTAAGGTGTGGTCATCCGAGACGGAGTCGAGTTTTAAGCACATGTCGATACGATGCAGTATGCTCCAAAAATATCGACGGGAGATGTAAATGGCAGAAGTGCGTCCGTAACAAGGAATTTCGCTCGTATATGGCGTCGATGCCAAATCAACACTACACGAATGGTGTTTGAAGCGTGGGATTAGTAAGATTCAAATTGATGTACTGTACTAACAACTTATTATTTACATTCTAAGAACAGTGATAACTATGTCCTTGTGTATTTGTACTTGAAACGATGTTTTACATAAATGTCATTAAAACAGAAATATATTTATAACTTTATATTTTTTGTTTATGTAATTTCAACCAATACAGGGACCGGGTGGCTCAATGAGTTAGGTAGTTGGATTACCTAACAACTCATAGAAGCCTATCACCAATATTGCGTGGGTTCTCGCCCTGCTTTGTAAATTACAAAAAGGATGCACTCGACTCGCAGCCGCAAGTGATCATGTTTACCAGTTGCCTGCCCATGGTCGGTGGTTCTCTCAGGGTACTCCGGCTTCCTTCACCACTAAAACTGGTCTCTATGATATAGCTGAAATATTGCTGAAAGTGGTGTTAAGCACAATCAATCAATCAATCAACTAATACAGTAGTCACACCTTATAAGGACCCCTATTATGCTGTGACAAAAGTCACGTTGTAAGAGAGGTGGCCTCCTTGGGGGATAATTTACAAGAACATTTGGAAGATATCACAGGGAATGGGAAGCTGTAAATCTACGGACGGACGATACAATGGCCCAAGGGAAAAAAAATAATGATCTGCAAAACACTACACAGAAAACTAAAGATTGAACAATTCATGTGCTACGGAATGGTAAACAGCTCCTGCTCCAATAGTAGCACACATTTAGTTAATTGTTACTAACTCGATAGACAGTCATCATTTAGGACAAGACGGAATTGTCATAACGACAAAGTATTTCCGTGCTCACTTGTGACAGTTATTTCCATGGTCACTCGTGACAGTTATTTCCGTGCTCACTTGTGACAGTTATTTCCGTGTTCACTTGTGACAGTTATTTCCGTGGTCACTTGTGACAGTTATTTCCGTTCTCACTTGTGACAGTTATTTCCGTGGTCACTTGTGACAGTTATTTCCATGGTCACTCGTGACAGTTATTTCCGTGCTCACTTGTGACAGTTATTTCCGTGGTCACTTGTGACAGTTTTTTCCGTGCTCACTTGTGACAGTTATTTCCATGGTCACTTGTGACAGTTATTTCCATGGTCACTCGTGACAGTTATTTCCGTGCTCACTTGTGACAGTTATTTCCGTGCTCACTTTTGACAGTTATGTCCGTGCTCACTTGTGACAGTTATTTCCATGGTCACTCGTGACAGTTATTTCCGTGCTCACTTGTGACAGTTATTTCCGTGCTCACTTTTGACAGTTATTTCCGTGCTCACTTGTGACAGTTATTCCGAAACGGTTAATCAAGTCATGATTGCGACCCTAGAACGTTCGAAGAGATTACTTCAACTTAGCCAATTATGTATCCAGGAAATCACGACAGGAACAACAAGCTCTGGAATATCGTAACAACTGAAATATAAATACTCCATATTCAACCATTGGAAAGAATTCAATCCTCATTAAACTTGGTTTATGTTAACAGAAAAATTAAAGTTTATACAAAAGCCTTTTATAAAAATAAATGGTATGTTAAAAGAAATAAACTTCTAGATGAAAACGGCAAATTGCGAACCTATCTCAAACTCAAATGCAACTTTGGATTCGAAAATTATCTTCATATTTTATCAGATTTTAATCAAAGAAAAACTGTCACCAAATTTAGAATCAGTAACCATAAATTAAAGATTGAAACGGGCAGATATTCAAAACCTATAACACCTTTAGAGAATAGCATTTGCGAAAAATGTTTTTAAGATGAAATGGAATCTGAAGAACACCTTCTATTAAAATGTTCTTTCTACAATACTTCCAGGCGCAAGCTTCTTGAAACATTTAAGAATAACATTAATCATTCTAACTTTGAGAATTATCATCTGGGGATAAATTTATATGGCTTTTAAACTCAGAAAGTAAAGATATTTTAATATGCATGTGTGATTTCCTGTTAAAAAGTCACTGTTTATGATAGCTGGTATCTCATATTTCAACACTACAGTCATGTCTCTCATTCTTGTATTTACAATTTATTTGATATTTTATGCAATCACCTTATGTTTTATTATGTTTATATGCCCCTTCGTGGGCCCTTTAATTTTAACCAATAAAATCTTGTATAATTGAATATTAGACGATTCGTAACCTGATCGTTTCGTACCAAGTAAAATTTATTGGTTTGTGTAGAAATCATATTTTTGTGATTATTTTGTAAATTTGGTCTTTTGTCTTATTATTATGATTATGTTATTGTGTACATTGTAGATTAGTTTATGTTTCTATCAGTTTGGAATTTCTCTCTTTTTATGTATCCTTGTTTGCCCATTGTGGGCCCTAAATTTGGCAATAAATGTTCTTATTCTTATTCTTATTGTTGTACTCAACATCTGAACGCCACATAATAGTATACTCATAGAGATATTCCTATAATGTATACTGGTTATCTAAATTGCACAACAACATTTTGAATTCCGCTTTGTACCAGCCTTGAGCATAGTTTCTAACACAAAAATGTATGCTCTCCGAACAAGCACGCTACCTATAATCAAACAACTCGCTATAAATTTGTGTGACACTGTCTACGAACACAGTGCTGTAAACATTATTTGGGTGTAAAATGTGCATCTAATAAAAATTATTTTCCCCTGATCATGATGATTGTTTTGATTTTAAGCACTAGTCAGTATTTCTACCACAGAGTCGATATTTCTGCTGGTGGAGTAGTCAGTGTTTCTACCACATAGTCGATATTCTGCTGGTGGACTATCAGTCCCCAAGGTTATCACCCGAACAGTAGTCAGTTTTTCTATCACAGAGTCGATATTTCTGCTGGTGGACTATTAGTCCCCAAGGTTATCACCCGAACAGTAGTCAGTGTTTCTATGACAGAGTCGATATTTCTGCTGGTGGACTATTAGTCCCCAAGGTTATCAACCGAACAGTAGTCAGTGTTTCTATCACAGGGTCGATATTTCTGCTGGTGGACTATTAGTCCCCAAGGTTATCAACCGAACAGTAGTCAGTGTTTCTATCACAGGGTCGATATGTCTGCTGCTGGACTATTAGTCCCCAACGTTATCACCCGAACAGTAGTCAGTGTTTCTATCACAGGGTCGATATTTCTGCTGGTGGACTATTAGTCCCCAACGTTATCACCCGAACAGTAGTCAGTGTTTCTATCACAGGGTCGATATGTCTGCTGGTGGACTATTAGTCCCCAACGTTATTACTCGAACAGTAGTCAGTGTTTCTATCACAGAGTCGATATTTGCAGTTCTTAGTAATGTAATTATTATTAAATGGAAGGTTCTCTTCCCTCAGACATAGGTTACTTTAGCCGATTCTGTCCAATTCTGTTTAGGCCCTTATGTTTTCTTGCTGCCAACCACATTTAAATTATCCTCCTTGCACCCTTATTATCCCCTATATCACAGCATAGGTTCGGTACAAGTTGCTGCTAACCTAAGATTGTATGGATATAGGGACACGAACACGTCAAATAAAGGAAAAAAGACATTCATAAAGAAGTTTTATAGAAGATAAATATGTAAAAATAAAGATAGAAAAGGGGGGATTCCATGTCACAAGCGTCTGTGTTTCAGCGTACCTGTTGAAGGTTATTCCACAAACCCGCGGGAGATTATATATATTAGATGTCTATGTTTTTATTGATTATTGATGACGTTAAAGATTAAACTCTGATCAACAGATCAACCTTCTGAACCACACAATCAATTTTACGGTTCAGTGACGTTAAATACATATTAAAACTAGGATGCATATGACAAAATAGACATACGTAGTACGTATATTAGGTATGAAACACTGTCACTCTACCATGGCGACAAACCCTTTAAACATTTCTTCATTGTCCTTCCATTTCAACAGCGTCATTGAGAAATGATATTTCAAAAAATATTCACCAGGTATTCAGGTAAGTTGTTTTATGCCTACTAAAATTGTAAATTTTGTTTATTGTGATGAGAAATATTTTTTCTTATATAGTTTTACCATGAAAATACTTCGTGAAATGTTTGTTCACGCACTTTCAAACATTAGACCACTTAACAAGGAAGTGATGCGATGTTCAAAATCTAGGTCAAGATGGAAGTGAGACAAGTGATTTAGGAATACCTCCCTTTTACAAGTTCAAATTGTTACCATTTAAATGTTTCTGGAACTGATAACCCTTCGCGAGCGCCTTTGTTCACCAGTATTTGGTGGGATCCGTGTTGGTTTTCTGTGTAAAGGAATTGAGGAATGTGATTTAGGATCCCCCCTTTTTTCAGCTGAAATTGTTACCATTGAAATGTTTGAGGAACTGATTACATTTAGTGATATCATGGGTTTACCACCAGTATCTGATTACCTTTAGTGATACCATGGGTTTACCACCAGTATCTGATTATCTTTAGTGATACCATGGGTTTACCACCAGTAGTTTGGTTGGGTCAGTATTGGCAATCGTTTCAGTTTTCTTGGCTTTTTGTTTTGCTTGTTTTCGTTAAATATATGTCATGTGACAAATGTTGCCTGTGTATCTCTGGCCCCGGCGCCATAAAACTTGAGAATTTACTTAAGTCTGAGAATATTCTCAAATAAGGAAACACTTAAATTTGATTGGCCGAGAACACAGATTTGACCACTGGATTGCTACTTCACTTTTCTCCGATGCTTATTTTCTGTTGATTAATCATATTTGTATATTAATAATGGTATATCTTTATTAAGATTTTTTTTCTGGAAGATATTATATAACATATCCATAAACACCGTCCCTTGGTGACCCTTGCAGATATCCAATGTTTCATCCACAAGTCCAAATATACTATCCACTTAGTACAAACTAAGATATGCAGTACAAGGATTACATTTTTTTTTATAGTATGTGCGATATCGTTTCTTTGAATATCCTGGATTGCACTTTGGCAGAGATCAGGTACAATAGTAACACATATGTTGTATCATTACTGAGTATAATCTCAATTATTGACATTTACTGTTTATAGCAATGTACTGTCTATTGTATTACTCATAATTGTTGTATTTATGTAAATGCCCCCTGTGGGACCATGATTGGATTAATAAATATTTGATTTTATTTGATATAAGTTGATGTAAATTATTAGTAAAATTCTAATAAATGTACATGTTAAATATACGCTAAAGAATATCAAAGGGTCAATCAAAAAAGGACAATCCAGAGAAACTGGCAACATAGTGTACACAAGACGAAGAAAAACAAATAAAAACACAACACAATATGTTAAGGACACCACTATATACAAACAAACATAAATAACGTAAATAAGACATGAGCACTCCTACAAACAACTGGAGGTAAAGACGAACTGAACATCGGTTTTATGCGGAATCAAATTACAGAAAAAACTGGGAGTACTCACTCCCACAAAATACTATAAATCATCATAACTATATGTTCTATTCTGTGGGCAAGCGTTGGGTGTTAACTTTGATTGTATAAAAGAATTTTAAATTTAACACATATTAGTTCAGTCAACGAAAATACTGGGTTAAATATAAAATGTCCAGCTATCTTTGAGTGTGCTTTGTAAAATAAAACGAGAATAATTAAAAATAATTTTTAACTTTAACACAGATAAGTTCAGTTAGCGAAAATACTGGGTTAACATTCCACACGATGAGCCTCGCCCTCCTACCTTAGACCAGTAAGACTTTCTGGACCGGTACATTTTTCTATTTTTATTTAGAATTATATAAAAATAACTTGAAATTCAAAAATTTGGATCACTGGGTTAAATATAAAATTTCCAGCTTTCTTTTGAGTACAATGTATGTTTTAAAAGTAAAACAAGAAGGATTGGGTGTTGTTTTCCCCTGTATTGTGTGATCTGTCATTATAATGATGTATATGCTGAAGATAGGTAAATATATTTATATACTACACACATACGTATTTTGCATACCATAATGTGCTTGAGTAACTTTCGATCATCACATCATGACATAAAAGGTAAAGATATTTTATTGAAGGTAATTCATTAATATATAGAGCGTGGGAGGGGGTCAATTTCTGTACAAGGTGCGTTAAGAAATATGAAAAAGTACATGCTGGTAAAAAACTGGGAAAATAAAATTATTGCTTGAAATATTTTTTTCTTTTTTGTATTATATTGTTTATATCAGTGAGACAGGTGCTGTTTACATTTTGTGGGTCAACGGTGTTTGTGTATTTAATAAGGTGTGTTTACATGTTCAAATTTTGTCAATGACTTACGGCAGGTCGGTAGTTTTCTCCAAGTACTCCCTGTTTCCTCCCCCAATAAAAACTGACCGCCACGATATAACTGAAATATTGTTGAAAGTGGCGTTAACCACCATATCCCACACTACTCATTCAAATTCGCTTCAAACTTCACAAGTGCAAATGTTTTAAACACAAATTTGACAGTTTAATCATATATCTCCCTTCCTATATTTGATGGACCGTCAAAAGCTTTTGACGACGTATTCAGACTTGACGACCTTTTCAGACGGTCAGAGTTAAGTTTGAATCAGGTACACAGCACAGGTTAAGTTTGAAGTTAATTTAAAGTAAACAAGTGACTGTTACAACGCACCATGAATATAACTTCACACTTGATCATCAGTGCTCTTTATCTTAGCTACCGTAAACCAATAGAATAAAAATTGGTTTCGAAGGCGAATAACATTTTTTCATGAATCCCGACTTTTAATAGATTTGTCAATATTAGGTTTACAGGTTGTTGGCCTGATGACATTCCTCGTAAAATTTAATGCTTTTTTTCACACTTTATTGTGTGTTGTTTCACGTCTAGTAACCTATATTTTAGGTATAATTCATGAAATAAAATAATAAAAAAAAAATTGCCATACCATAGTTCCAAATTCGCAGAAAGAGGCCAAATCGATACCTCTAACACACAAATACATAACCGCCCAATATCCTGAGTGGACTGCTAACAGGAACTTCTTAAAAAGAAGTGGCGGGGTTGCACTAGTAGTATGGGCACAATATAAGCATTAGGAAGAATAGTTTTACGGCCATAAGTAGGAAAACACCAGTAAATGCTGATTCGTAACGGACCACCGACGATTACTCCTAACAAACTTGTTATTTAGAAGCTGTTTCTTTAAGTTCTATCTTACGTGAAAGTTACATTAAGGTCAGGGATCTATAGTGTTTAACGCCACTTTCAACAATATTTCAGCTGTATCGTGGCTGTCTTGGTGGAGGAAACCGGAGTACCGAAGAAAACGACCAATCTGTCGCAAGTCTCTTACAAACTCTATCACATACTGTTGTATCGAGTTCACCTCGCCATGAGTGGGATTCGAACTCACAACTGTAGAGGTTATATGCGCTAATTGCATAGGTAATTGTAAAACTGCTTTCAAAATTCGATAGGGAGATTAGGGTTATGAAGTTTAATGCCACTTTCAAGAATATTTCATTTATATCGTGGAGGTGGAGGAAGCCAGAGTATCCGGAAAAACCACCGACCTGTTGCAATTCAACTGACAACCTATATCATATAATGTTGTATTGAGTACACCTCGCCTGAGTGGGATTCGAACTCACAACGTTGGTGGTGATAGGTACTGATTGCACAGATAGTTGTAAATCCAACTACCATACGATCACGACCACGACGGCCCCAAAAGTAACGTGACATGTTCCAAATATGAGGCATGCACTCGCTACGGCTCGCAACACCAGTTTAATAAGATTCATCCCACGTACATTTTTGTATTACTGTACTGTTGAAGTAGGAATTGAAAGTTTTTTGTCTGTTCTTTGAAGGTACTCTGTTACTTCCATCTCGAATTGAGGGGCCATCGTGGCCGTGGTCGTATGGTACATGTAGTTGGATTTACAACTACCTGTGCAATCAGTGCCTATCTCCACTAAAGTTGTGAGTTCGAATCCTACTCAGGCGAGGTGTACTCGATACAACATTATATGATAAAGTTTGGCAGTTTACTTGCAACAGGTCGGCGGTTGTTCCGGGTACTCTGGATTCCTCCACCGCCACGATATAGCTGAAATATTCTTGAAAGTGGCGTTAAACTTCATAACCCTAATCTCCATATATCGAATGTTGAAAGCAGTTCCCTTGCTACAAGGAAACGGATGGACACAGCATTTTGTCCTTAAAATCATGTGCCTCTCATCTGCCCTCCCTCTGTCCTTCTACATAACACAATTATTAATTAAACATTTACACCAAAGCCAAGTTATTGGTGTCAACTTTATGAAACATCATAAATTATTATTTTCATTTCTTATCAATATATATAATTTCCATGGTAACGATATAAACAGTAGCAATAGTAGTCAGAATGTCATATTCAACAACATTCAAACAAGTTAAAGTTACCTCCTGTATGTGCCTTCTATTTCCAGATACTAGCTAGAACCCTAGAAAGAATAATAATTTCGAAAATGATGAAAAGGTAAATTTTATTTCTTGGCTCCCCATCATGAGCACTAAATTCAGTTGAAATAAACATTTTAAGGTGGTACCTAACACTACAGGGAGATAACTCTTTAAAATCAGTGGAACGTTTTGATCATATGATGTTTGTATGTAGATTTCAAGCATCTCGGTGATCAAAACCACAGAGAGAAAAACTGCTATGTGGAAAGTGAATTTATAGTTCTGAGTCTGTTGGTTGGAATTTGTTAAAATTTTGATATTTATTACAGTGGATATATTCAAACACACTGCCAAAAAAAATAAATAAGAAAATTAAACGAGCAGATCAAATTTTTACCTGAAGTGTATGGTACCACCTTAATTACTACCATTTTGTCGATTGTGAACTATTTGTCCCCGCGAATATCATCCGCTCGGTAGTCAGTATTTCGGCACTGACATGGTTTTAGGGGTTATGGCGTTTAACACCGCTATCAACACTATTTCAGTTATATCGTGGCGGTAAGTTTTATTGGTGACTGAGAAAACCACCATCCAGCCTTAAATCACCGACAAACTTATATCACATAATTTTG
>MJUT01047824.1:53725-79056 GCA_002080005.1 Gigantidas platifrons | reverse complement strand
GTCCACCCTTTTAAAGTATTTCTCTGACCTCACATTATTGTTCGGACAGTTAATTATTATTTTGTTCTTGTGTATATGAACATTAGGTTCTATCATTGTATGTTTAACAACGTTTTCAAATATTGTTGAACGTACGCGTCTTCTTGATGTATCTCAATTGCAAGACACCTCTTCTGACCTATGCCAAAGACATACCAGAAACAACAACATCATCCGAGACAAAATAGCTTGTAGGTGACAGCCTGCTGTTTCGATCCATCATAACTAAGTTGACAGCAACCTGTCCCACAAAGATCTAGTATCACTAGAAGATTGAGAAGACCAATAGCAAATGGGCTATTTTATTTGAGAAAGATTGCTATATCACTTGACACACGCGCTCGATTTCTGCTGGGTTGAATCCCAATTCAATTATATGGGGTCAATATCGGTGATTTCTCTCTGTTTTAATTGTTTATATTGTCTATGCCCTCTGTTTTAATTGGCTATATTGGTTCTGCCCTCTGTTTTAATTGCTTATATTGTCTATGCCATCTGTTTTAATTGTCTATATTGTCTATGCCTTCTGTTTTAACTGCCTATATTGTCTATGCCCTCTGTTTTAATTGTCGATATTGTCTGTTCCCTCTGTTTTAACTGTCTATATTGTATATGCCCTCTGTTTTAACTGTCTATAGTGTCTATGCCCTCTGTTTTAATTGTCTATATTGTCTATGCCCTCTGTTTTAATTGGCTATATTGGTTCTGCCCTCTGTTTTAATTGCTTATATTGTCTATGCCCTCTGTTTTAATTGTCTATATTGTCTATGCCCTCTGTTTTAATTGTCTATATTTTCTATCCCTCTGTTTTAATTGTCTATATTGTCTAGGCCCTCTGTTTTCGTGGCTTCCAAAGACTTTTATACTATTTGACTTTTTTTTATTAGGTCATACTTTATGAAGGTCATTCCAGAAACGTGTCACGCACACTGAATTAGCTATCTATGTATATATAGGAAAGATACAACGATAGTGTATGTCGTACACATAATTCTTTCCTAAAATTTTACAATTAGCTATTATATTTATACATTTAGCAAAATCTGCTCCAAAGAGACATTTGTTTATCATAATCCATTCTATTATCTTTTTCAATGACTTTACACGTGTCAGATTTGAAATGTTTAATTTGGTTAATAACGTCTCCATATAAATATGGATGGAAATAACTTTTTAGATCAGATCTCCGCCTTCAGAATTGTTTGTATACACAAGATTTTTATAGAGGTAGTAAACTCTAGTGCAAGTTTTGAACAATTTATTAAAGCGTATCGGTAAAAATGCGTTCCATAAAAAAATATGACCGAATATGACATTCCACCCTCGGTTTTTTGGTGGTGTCTGGGTTGCTAGTTTGTATTTATTTGTTTTTTTAATGTAATTTTGTGTGTCGGAGTTCCGTATTGTGATGTCCGTTACGATTTCCGTATTAAATGTTCGGTTCAGCATTACCTCACGTCTTATGTTTATTGTGTTAGTTTGTTGGTAGTGGTGGCCAACACATGTTGTGTTGTGTTTTTGTTTTGTTTGTCTTCGGCTTGTGTACCCTATGCTTCCAGTTCCTCTGGATTGTCCATCTTTGATTACCCCGTTGGCAGTTTGTGACGTCTGTATATACTTAGACACAAAATCAAGTAAAGGAACAGATTTTGTATGGCTATTCTGCATATTTTGTTATTTTGTTTCTTAAGCAATCACGTTTGTCTCGCTTTTCTATTAATACTGTGTATTTACAATGTGGCAATCTAATGCGTTATCTATTCAAAGTCGGCCGTAAATGTCTAATGTACAGAAAGAATGTGTATTTTGCATTTCTTTTTCTTTTGTTTTATATATGTATGTAAAAACTTGTGGAGAAATTATTGACCATTACTGTTTTAACTTTCTTTTCATAATCCTCTATTTCTTTTTTCCTTCACGGTGATTATCTAAATGCCACCTTTCAACCATCAATTATTGATTGTAAACTTAATTCTCATCATGAAAATATAAAACAAATGTTTATAACTGACATACTGCTTACTTGACATTAAGACAATAATCAATCAATTATTCAACCAAATGTGTTGGATATGGTTAAACTTTTCACATTCGCAAGGTATGCATATTCAATTACCTTTCATCTTAACTGAACTTGATCTGTCATGGTCGTGTGGTAGTTGAATTCACATCTACCTGTGTAATCGTTGCCTATCACCACTTAAGTTGTCAGTTTGAACCCCATTCATAACGAGGTGTACTCGATAAAACATTATGTGATAAAAATTTTCAGTGACTTGCAACAGGTCTGTGATTTCCTCTGGGTACTCCAATTTCCGGCACAAAAGTAGTAGCTAAAATATGACAATTTCCCTAGCATTGCATTTATCGCGCTTCTATGAACCGATCGGAGTATTAGATAACTATGTAACCGATAATATTTCTCTGAATTATGATGGTCCATGAAACCTATTGTCTTTATAACATTTTAGCAAGCAGTTTAATTTAATCTTTCAAACATTTAGCATTTATTATTCAAACTAGTAAACCTTGAATGTGTATTAGAGAGTGATGTACTCAATATTTCTGTGATAACATGTGTAGGTGGTGTGGCACTCTAATTTGATATATCAAATGAAAATCAAACAAATGACTCCATCAAAATAATTACGAAAGTATGTACCCTTCCGGTACACATGAGATTTGCATGGCCAAATTTAAGTTTTCTGATTACCTATGTGGTATCTGCAAACCTGTCGCATGTATATTTTCATTAGTAAAATGCAAAAACGGTCGTGTACGAAGAAGGTTATGATGCTGCAGTTGTAAGTTGTATGATCGGATCACGCCACCAAAAGGGAAGCGTTGGTATAGAAAACTAGGTCAACAACGACAAGTTTTATTGAAGTGCCGGTACCAACCAATGACAGTGAGTGGTCATGTATATGTGTGTAAGGGATGTCGATTTTTTTCTGTTTCTACGATTTGCGATTAGATTGTAGAGCTGTTTTAGTAGATTGTTTTTTTAGTTTTCTGTTCATTTTCGATAGTATGCGTTTCAATCACACATTTCACCTATTTACCTACTGCTAATTTACTATCATGTAATGTTAAACAATAACACATTTAGCAGTCATATAAATAGAAATGTAGGTACTTATATATTGGTTAGTGCACAGGACTGTACTCATTTATTCTGCATTCTATGACATACATGAGGGTATTGTAGGCATGTTAATGTTATCTAGACTCCAACACGTTGTTTCTATCTCCTGCCTTTACTTGTGCCTGATTAGCTTAAACATATTTTGTTCAAAATGTTTGAAAACATGTGAACCCATTGTGGTGCTGTATACCTCGAATAGGCTCATAATAACACATGTATGCTTATCGTAAAATGCAAACTAAATGAGGCTACATACTTGTCTTGTGTTATGACCCGTGATGATGGAGGTCGGACTCTTGATGACTTTTTCCCTTACTTCATCTAGACGGGAGATCAAATGAGCTATGTTCGATCAATCAGCTGATCCCGATTCAAAAATACACTAATTTTGAAAACATCATAAAATAAATTAAGGTTCATCATCTTCATATATTGATATACAGTCAAGCCTATATATACAAATCGCTAAAGGGAACCTGATAATGTGGGTTCGGGTTACTCGATCTTTAGTTTTATGTGTATATTTTGTAGATCATTGTTTGTCCTTTTGTCCTTTTTCGTTATACCATTGTGCTGTCTGTCCTTCGATTTATGAATTAGGATTATCATTTGGTATCTTCAAACTTTTCTTACTATTAATATACAACATGAATTGATATTTAAATATATTGTTTTTTATAAACATGTCCTAGACAGAAACGGGATATAAAACATTGACATGGAGCACACATTTGGCAATTAAATGTCAACATAATGTTTCAAATACAAACTCACGAATTAAATCCTGTATTAAAATCATGTGTTCTTTAAATCCAACAAACGATGACCACACATATTGTGGTATGCTGTTATAATGTTACATAAGATGGAAATATTTTGAAATTATCCAAATATAATTTACTGTATTTCGATTCTCAAAGTATGTCGTTGATATGCCAATAGTTATCTTCCTTGCATTCAATGAAAGAGTAATAACACAAATCTTTAAAAAGTTTGTTTAAAATCAAGCGAAAAATGTTGTACTAAGCTACAATTCCAAAATAGATGTAACATATTTTGCTTAGTTTCCATAAATAATTGGTTAAGTCTACGTTTATATATGTATGAATTACAAGGCAAAATTATGTGCAATAGCTTAAATTGAAAGTGTTTAAGCTTTGTATCTTTAGTTATGCATAATGACGTTGGGTAAATGTCATACCAATTGTCTACAGTTGTTTTTAGATCATTTATTAAATTTGTCAATAGAACGTAGTAGGCGCTAGTCGAATTCTCTGAATAAATAAGTTGTCGTAAATATTTACAATGTATGTTTTCTGCGTTCGCCTTTTCAGCTATTGCATTGTATATTCTGTCATATTTCATCGTTGCACCCATAATAATTTGTTTCCAATTATTTGAAAATACACTAATAATACCATAGTATTCTATAAAATCAATATTAACATTAAAAATATTTTTTTTAATTATCCGATGATAAACAACCATTAATAAAATAAATAATGCAATGAAAGCACATACTACCATTTATCTTTGTGAATGGATTGAATCATATATATTGACTCATTGCAACATTTGTATCACACATATCAATCCATTGATTTGGGTTCTGACAAATTACAAAATACATCAATACAGAATGTATTTAACTTCTCTTCCAGTACTTCCAAACCTTTACAGTACTGTATATTGAATTAAGAAATAAAGTAAAGTAAAGACACATTCTGTGGCTCCAATAATTTATTGATCCAAGACATTTTCAAACCACAACGGTCTCCTTCTTCATATTTATTACATTTAATTGTGAGTTTAATTTTATCATTCTTCACATTCCACATTAGTGCATTAAAACTTAATAATTTACAATGTGTATCCAGTACTGACTGAGGGTGGAATGGCACAGTTTTATAAAATTTATTAAATTGATGTAAACCGTTGATTCACTCAAAATTAGATTAAGGATGTATTGTTTACGGAACAACCCGTCAAACTTTAATCGCTTGCGACAAATCATCATCAAGCAATCATTACGGTTCTCACTGGGAATTTTCCGAATAATCCCGGTTGTGAGTTTATTTGTTGAAGCAACCAAGCCTTCCCTGAAAAGCAGACATATCAAACTTGGTATGCAGTATGCATTTACATTGAAGGCTGAAGGTGTATCCTAAAGTTTGCTTACGACTGTGTATTTAATCCTTTATATGAAAATGTTTATTATAAACAACACAATACAAATAAAATCTTGTGAACTTCGAATCACACAATGCAAATTCTTATATAAATCTTATCCAAAAACTAATTTTAATTTTGAACTTAGAATGGTTATAGGGTGGTTTCAACAGCTGTATTTACTGATGGTTCTAATGATGATAATATTGTAGCAACTGCAGCTGTTTTATAATGATGGTTCTTGGAATAGTGATAGGGAAGCTTAATATGCTGTTTTCTCAGGATGGTGACAGGGAATAATCTTCAGCTGTTTTAGACTGGTGGTTCTAAGAACGATGATAGGGTAGCTTCAGCTGCTGATTTTTACTGATGGTTCTAAGGATGATGATAAAGTATATTCAGTAACTGGGTTCGGATACCAGGTCTATTGTCTTCCATGACCATCTGTCAGTTCGAGCTTCAGCACAGAAGCTATTTCAATACCTCTTTCTTTGAAGTTCGTTGTCTCTTCTGATTAGGATGAATTCATGATTGTGAAAGCTATAAAGCCCAAAACTTTTTCTTAATGTGAAATTTATTAAATGATTGTTGATATCAGTAAACATATCCCTTTCGCATGGATCCCTAGTCACATATGTATGGATGAAAACAAAATTACTGAGGAGGAAGCTCAGGACTAGTTGGATACCCCAATATCCAATTGTTTTATTCCATGTATTGATTTTAAGCTTTTTATTATGAAATATAATTTCAAATGCGCTCAAGACAATTGGGAGCACCAAATTCACAGGGAATTGCACGAAATGCATTACTTGAATGGCAAGTTTCGTTGTTCTTACGGACAAAATTGCACAGAAAAAGCGAACTTGACCAGATGTCGTACTGGTCTTAGTAGACTTACATATAGCTGTTTATTAAATAATGACGAACGACTGGAATGTATTCTATGTAATCCCAACAATACTTAAGCATATTTTAATCGAAAGTCACTATGACTATCGACACTGTTGATGTCCGCCAAACATTCTACAACGCCAGCACTGGTTTATTTTTTACAAATGTCGAAGGCGACACAATTTTAAAATTACATTGTTAGAAGAAATCGACCAAGATGGCATCTGCCTGACGCACTTTTGAATAATAGTCATATGAATTGAAAATGTAGTATGCCTATTGTTCCTTAATGCAGAGCGACGGACTTGTAGCATATTTTAACATGGTTAACTGTATTACGAACTAAGGCTTTCAATAATTATTATTTTAGTGGAAAGCAGTATTAAGATATGCATCTTATAACTGATTTAACTACCCTTAACGCTCACTTGACAGTCGCTATTTTCCAGATAAACAAATACAAAATGTTACCCCAAGTTGTAATTGAGACTTTGACCTATTTCAAATTTACGGCATTTTGATTGTAGCGAAAGTTAATAAAAATGTGAAATATATCTGAAAGCAGAATGCGTCATTGGCAACACCATTACCACCGGACCACGTTATCAAAAGTCACATTCTATATATGATTAACTTTAGCATTTTTGGGTGAATTATGAATATGCAAAGAAGTACAACTAACATTGTGATGTTTGTTGTTATCACGTTCCCCCAATAAATATATGAAATGACCCTGGAATTGTGTCTATGATTTGTCCAGTACTACGTATGGTCGACGGAAACTATACCTATGAATATTTATATTCTTTATCTTAATAATATCAATACACAAAACAGTTTTGATCAAGTAGACTTACAACCGACAGATTTACTATTAAACAAATAAATTTACTCGTATCAAGAATGTATATAGAATCTGTATTTTAATTTAGGTTAGCCACGGCTAGTTTTTTCTTCTCTACAATGTTAATATTTACACATAATTTTCATATTTTTAGTGTACTACACTAATATCGATATTTTGTTGTTTATTACACATTTGCATGTATTTATTTTATATGTTTCCAAGTATATTATAAACATTTAGCTAAATATTAAACTGTCTGAATAAAGAACGAAGGGTAATACTCTAGCATTTTTTTTTATTATTATGGATTTTTTGTTGCACAACAAGTAATGTCCCAGATGCAATATATATTGATGCAACAACGCTGTAAGTTGTTTTAATTTCCAACAACCTCAATATATGACAGAACCTGGAGTCAGACAGTAAACACAACATAATATTTTCATTGAATAGACCATCAAAGCATTAAAAGTTCACTGTTCACTGTTCATCTGTGGTCTGTCTGATTTATTAAGTTGCGGTTGGTTGTTTTTCTATTGCGAGAATACTCGTCAGTTCTGAACATGAATTATGTCAGAACTCAAATACCGGTATCGTGTCTTGTATATATTGAAAAATGTCTTTTTTTAAGCAAATTGGTGATATTATTTTAGCAAAGCTTACTATCAAGAGCTATGTATACTAATTATAAAATTTACTTATGTGGTCTACTTAGCCGAGCGGTAAGATAGAAGCTCTGAAAGTCAAACTGGACTTTAAAAAGCCCAGCAGTGGTTCGAGACACGAAAGTCCCAAAATAAGTAAACCATCTTTATAAGCCTAAAATAGTAAAAGGTTAAAGTTCATATATTCAAGAACAAAATAATAAACTTTAGATTCTAAAAAAAAATCCACTGTTCAAACAATAGTGTGACGTCAGAAAAATGCATTATACATTAAATATATCAATCGACCAATCAATAGATACAACTGCCGGTATACTATGTAGTTTTATTCGTACAGTTATTGGTCAAAACGTGTACTGGTCCTAGGTGTAAACAAGGTTTAAAGCGTAAAATAGAATAATCCGAACAATGTTGAGGACGACAAATATTGTATAAATTCCCTTCTATAATATGTACGTTAAGACTGTGTTAAATTTTATTCTTTACGAGCAGCGAAGGTATTTTATCACAAAATATCAGTAATAATACAGTCAAAGTATTTCCTTGTCATATTGTATTTTTGTCTGTCCATATAGTGACCCATAGATCAGTAGACAGTTTTCATTTGTATGCAACTAAATTAGTATAATTCAGTGTGGTACCATTACACATACAGCTTTCTATACTTGAATAACGGTAAAACATACAAAACAGTTTACAGATTTATCAAATTAGTTAAAAATAATAATTGAAAATTCGGATTTCATACTTTATCGTACATCTATATGCATACATGTATGAGAAACATGATTAAACATATATTCAAACTACCTAATCATTGACAAAGATATACTATAGAAAATTTCCATAAACCAGTTTATCAACACATATCAAAATAAATAGATATTAAATCTAACCACCCGTTTGTATCCGGATTAAATCTCTACTGCCTTGGTCCGCAGTGTTGTAGTCAATCATGAACCTGACTAAGAGTTGATTAATAATTATTATTTATTCATATATTAACGATAATTATCACACCTTTATATACATATAAGGAACATTATTAAAGAGGGCCTGAGTGGGTCAATGAGTTGGGTAGTTGGATTACCTAACATCTCATACCATCATATTACTAATACGATGTGGATTTGCACCCGGCTTTGTTATTACAAAAAAAAAGCACCGGACTCGCAGTTGAAAGTCATAAAGTTTACCAGTTGCTTGCCCATGGTCGGTGGTTATTTCAGGGTACTCCTGCTTCTTCCAAAGCTAAAGCTGGTCGCCATGATATTGCTGAAATATTGCTGAAAGTGGCGTTAAGCACCAAACCACAAACCCAAACCATTGATTAAAACTAAATTCAAGCTACCGAACAACTTAAATATACCTACACAATAAACTTTCCAAAAGTTCACTGATCAACAAATATCAATACCAATAGATTTTAGATTGTAGTACATACTTTGTCTGGATTGACAACTTCTGGGTAATATCACTCGCTCAAGCCGAACATTGCATCCGGATCTACTCTCTCTATCCACTGAGTTGGTCTTCAGTGTTGTATTCACTCAATACAATGACAAAGCATTGATCAATTGTTTGTATTCATTCATATATTTATGATAATTAGTCCAATGAACCAATCGAGAAACTATAATAGTGTTATGCTTTCCTTAAAAGTAAATTTCACGTATTGGTGAACACCTGTTAGTTTTACTAAATAAAAAAATTAATTGGACAACGTGGTTTGAATAATCCTCTCCAGGCACGCTTTAAGTTGGAATATTTGAGAGGCAGATAGTTTAAAAGTCATTGGGAGTAAGCATGTAAAATAACTTATAAGAGTTATTGATATTATTAATTCATAAATTAACGATAATTACGAAAGTCCAATGAACCAACCGATTAACAATACTTGTACTATGCTTTCTCAAGATTAAACCTCACTAAGCTCAGGACACCTGTTAACTTCACTTAAGCTAAATAGTGGATGACGTGGTTTAAATAATATTTACCAAGAAGCGTTGAATATTAGAGAAAAATGTAAATCTTTGAGAGTAAGAACATTAAATAGCTTAAAACAGGATAGCCAAAACCCAATACTACTATCTATGTCTGAGGAAGATGAACCTTAGTTTTAGTAATCAATACCTACTAACTGTATATTACAATACTACTTACATCATGTTAGTAATAGTCATCAAATGGTAGAATTCGTAATATCTATAATATCTAATTTAAGTTGTTGGTACCACGATGGTGTTGATTGAAAATGTAAATTAATAAGATATCACCGTACTCGCTAAAGTTAATATTTTTCAGATATTGATATATACATAAACTTATGTATATAGGTTACTGAATGGAACATAAAACTGTGGCTTTTATAGCGGAGTTGTCCCCATATATTTTATAAATCAATAAACCGATTTTAAAATTGTATTATTATTGAACCAAACGAAGCTGCCTGTTTCAATGCTGAGTTGATTAATAGTTATTATTAATTCATATATTAACGATAATTAGGAAAGTCCAATGAACCAATATCAGACAGTATCGTAAATTTATCTAAATATCAGAAACATGATTAAAACTAAATTCAAACTACCGAAAAACTTAAATAGACTTTCACAATAAAGTTTCCAAACAATAAACTGATCAACACATATCAATATAAACAGATTTTAGATTGTGATACATGTTGCTTCCCGACTGACAACCTCTATGATATCACCCGCTCAAAACGACAATTGTAGCAGGATCAAACTATCTACTGATTTTGTCCTCAGTGTTGTATTCACTCATGAGAATGATAAAGACTTGAACCATTCTTAGAATCAATTCATATACTAACGATAATTATGGAAGTTCAAATGAAGCAATGGAGTCACTCTTATGGTACTAGGCTTTCTAAAAAAAGTACACCTCGCTTTCCTGAGGACATGTATTGACTTTAATAAAATAAAATATTGGAAGGTGTAGGTTAAATAATCTTTACCAGGCACACTTGAATATTATATACTAATATTTGAGAGTAAACAAGCTAAATAGCTTAATACAGGTCAACCAAAACCCAATGCAGCTATCTATATCTGAGGAAGATGGGTCTTAGCTTTAGCAATGGATACAATACCTACTAACTGTATATTACAATACATTTTATAAATCATGTCAATAATATTCATCAAACGGTAGAATTCGTAAGTTGTTGGTACGACGATGGTTTTGATTGAAAAGGGAAATTAATCAGAAATCATCGTACTCACTAAGGTTAATCTTCATCTGACATTGATATACACATAAGCTTATATATAGAGGTCACTGAATGAAACCTTAAAATGTGCATGTTATGGGGAGTTGTCCCCGTATATTATATAAATCAATAAACCGATTTTAAAATTGTATTATTAGTGAACCAAAAGAAGTTGCCCGTTTCGGAAATACCGAATTCCTTTTAGCGCACGTCGACCTTGTTCTGAGTACTCAGTCTGAAAAAGAAACCCCTTATATCAAATGTGCAGCCGGTTAAATTGATAAGGTACCCGGTAACTATTGCACAACCACAGTTTGATATGGGACATCACACTACAAGTAAAATGTGTGTTATTCCATTATTTAGATGACAGATATAGGCTTATGACCACTTCTAATAGCTTTTGAATGAAGAAATTGAGTAATACTATATCCATGTCAATTATTGATGAGCTCTTCGTTTGGTTCCTATCATGGCTTCCTTGATAGCGGGTTGCTGCTAATAGGCAAACTACTGAAGCCAGGCTTCTCTGTGGCTAAATTGAAGTCATCACTGTATCCATGTCCCACATGACCATAGTAATATTCCGTGTGTCGTTGGGAGCATTTAAATTCGCCCGTTTAGTTCCGTGTTGTGATGTCCGCTACGATTGCCACGTAAAATCGATGTTCGATTCGAGTCATTGCCCGACATACAACATAAATAACACTAATCAAGACACGCACAAATAAATGAAAGCAAAGACAAAGTGAGCACTACAAGAAAAGCACAGACATGCAAGTTGGTAAAAATCTGAAATAACTAAAGCATGAAAAGCAATTTAAATGCAGATATAACGTGATGGCTGAACAGAACTAAAATAATAAGATTACATGAAAGCGAAGCAAAATTAAAAGCTGATGTAACAAGCTACACAATAATAAAACTAAGTACAACATATAAAAGATGGACATAACCTATTTATTGTAAAAAGCACACTTTGAAAGTTGGCACAAGCTGAGCATTTGCAATCATTCCCATTCCATGACTGGAATTCCATACGCGTGTTACACGGTGTGTACAACCTGAATGAGGTTATTTTTTCATGAACGGAACAAAAATTGCGATCAACCCTTAATTAAATAAAATTTAGTGGACACGGCGAGTTTCTGGAATATTCATCAAAGGCTAAATATTGGAAAGCCAGATAATTTACCAGAAATCCCAGAAATTAAAATATTATTATTATTATATGAATACATTTTTGCATTGCGTTTGAAATAAAGACATACAACATGTTTGTTTAATTGGTGAATGATGTTGATGCTTTTCGTGTTGTTACAACTTATTGATGGTACTATATAAGTGCCTATTTATGCATAATGATAATATTAAGGTTATCGTATATCCTCAATGTTTAAAGCTATAAAACAAACAAATAATGGCTTAAGAATTTCGAACTCATTATTAATCCTTAGTTTTCTGGGTAGTATATTGTAGACCATTGTTTGTCGTTTTGTCCTTTTACCTTTAAGCCATTTTATTGTCTGTCCTCCTGCCATTTTCGGCTTCTGATTACCTCTTTGGATTCTTCAAATTTGTTCTTGATTACTTATTACAAATCACCTTTAGGAGAAAGGACATATATCATGTAATCAGTGATATTTGTTGCAGACCTTACAATTACAGTCACGTAGAAACACCCTACAAAATAATATCCTCCGTCAATATAGTTTGCTTCAAATCAGATTATTATCATCTCAATCATATCCTTTATTCGCATGAGGTAGAGTTCAATAAGGGACATCCCGAGAAAAGTAAAATACTCTATCCCGATCCTTTAATTGTACATTCCCCCAATTAATTATAGGTTTGGTGATTTTGTTGATCTCGTTGGGTTTTAAATAAAAGATATCACATATAGCTAGGTATGCTTCACGAATTGACATACACCTCGATACTGACAGTCAGGACCAGCTATATGGGGAGGCTCGTGGTCCTCTTTCCTTTGTCTCTCTGTGTCATCTTTTTGGACATTGAATTGTCTTTCTTATTAATTATTTTGTATCTGCAAACTTTTCCTACACTCATATTCCTTCTTCTAGGTGTGGATTTTTCCAACCTAGGTTGTGTGATTTTGTTGATAACATCTATCCCGTTGGGTTTTAAATAAAACATATCACATATATAACTAGGTACACGAATTGAGATACACCTCGATACTGACGGTGAGGACTAGTTAGGAACGAAACATTACGACAAAACCGTTCTTCGTTCATCACTTATCAACGGTGTTCTAACAAGAGTAGCACGAAGGGTGGTACATGTGAAGTAGGAACTACTTACCCTTCCGGGTCATATGTGTTCACTAGTTTTATGGAAGGCCTCGTGGAGCTCTTTCTTTTGTTCTCTGTCTCATCTTTTGGATATTGTATTGTCTTTCATATTACTTCTTTTGTATCGGCAAACTTTTCCTAAACTCATATTCCTTCTTCTAGATGTGGAATTATCTTATTCTTAATTTAACTCATTCTCGAATAAGTATCTAAGACGACAAATCACAAAAGTTGTGCTATCAAAAAAATTGAACCGTACATGTAAAGTAATACAAACTCTTGACATTAAAAGTTGAGTTTACTTTTCCGTTGTAATTTTAGTAGATTTATTTACATTATTTCTCAATGATTTTAAATTGACAGAGGGTCACTCACATAGTTTCGAAGGTAGTATTGCCTTCAGTGTGTTCGATTGCAATTATACAACAAAGATTGTATTTTCTTGTACTGACTGCGGAAAAACAACAAAATCATAGTCTAACATCAATATTAACACAATTATGAAAACTATATCTACTGCCATTTGGGTCCCGTGTGGCTCAATGAGTTAGGTCGATGTATATGACAGATCATATAAGCCTATCATCAATACTGCGTGGGTTCGCGCCCAGCTTTGCATATTACATAAATTGGTGCACTCGACTAGAAACATCAAGTGATAAAGTTTACCAGTTGCTTTCCCAGTGTCGGTGGTTATCTCTGGGTACTCCGATTTCCTCCACCAAAATGTGGTCGCCATGATATGGCTAAACAAATATTGAAAGTAGCGTTAAACACATTAAGTCAAATCAATCAAATCTATGTAGTACAGACGTTGTGGTCTGTATAATATGTGTTATATAAAAGAAAGTTGTTGGTCTTAATCAACTATTAAGTATTATTCTGCCATTTAAAGCAACGCTGGTCATTTTTATTTATTGAAAACGAACAGTTTATGTTTCTTTTTTTCTTAATGGTTGTAATATCAACTGCAAAAGCTGGTCACTTATTCGACAAATGACTTAAGGAAAAGACACACTATTAAGAATATATTTCGTAGTTTTTTTAGATGTGGTTTTAGAAGTTAAATGTTGAAGGTTTTTTTGTAAGAGTGTGATTTTTCCTATGCATTCACACCTGAAAAAACAATTTATGGTACACTGAACAAGATATGATTCACTGTAATGTAATTGTTGTATACAACAAGAGGTATAATCCTTGCATTCAATAGCGGAGTAATACCACAAATTATTAAAAGTTTTTTTTAACAGCAAACTAAACATCTTGAACGAAGTTACAATTTTTAAATAGATGTAACCGATTTTCCATTGATAATTATGTTGTATATATAGTATTACATAATCACATTGAATAATGTCATCACTATGAAAGTTTTACGGTCACCACTATGACTTAGTCGACCGTTATGGAATATATGTGTCACACATGACCACTTGTCGTAAACACTTCCCGGTCCTTTCCTCATTCACGACTTATTACCGCATTTGTAACTAGATTAAACAACTCTATGTTTGGTGATTTTGTTGATAGCATCTATCCCATTGAGCTTGAAATAAAGGATACCACATATATATATAGGTCAGATGCATACCTTGATCTACAACCCGAACTCGACATTGAGGGTCGGGTAAGAACGTAACTTGACAACAAAAGAGATGATTTCAATTTTCCCATTGTGAACTTTCCATTAATATGTAGCAACATTCCAGCAGTACATACATATGGAGTATATATCTCTCAGATGATATGATATTCCAGCGCTTGTGGTTCTTATCAGGATTTCCATGAAAAAGGGTTGCTGCTAACACGGAAGCTACTGAACCAAGGGTTCATTTTGGTAAAGTTGAAGTCAAAACTTCGAAAATTTTGCGGTCGCCACCATGACTTGGTAACCGTTATGGAATAAATTTGTCACAAATGATCACGGATATGTTCCACTTTCCTAAGCACTTCCTTGTTCTTTCCTAATTCACGACTTATTACTGGGTTTGTAACTAGATTAACACGACGGGTGCCACTAATGGAGCAGGGACTGCTTTCCCTACCTGAGCACCTGAGTTCACCCCCTGGTTTTTAGTGGTGTTCGTGTTACTCGATCTTTTGTTATATATGTATGTTTTGTAGATCGTTGTTTGTCATTTTGTACTTTTTCTTTATAATGTGTTTCGAATCAGATTTTTAACACGTCCATCGTTTATGCAAAATGGATGCAAGATACTTCTCTAGATACAAAAATATACCCTTATCCTTTAATTCCACCTTCCACTAATCAATTCTAAGCTTGATGATTTTGTAGATAGCATCTATCCCAATTGCACTTTGAATAAAGCCTTCCACATATATAGCTAGATAACACACTATGTAAAGGGTGTCCTCTATGAAATTTGTCTTCGCCTGTAAAGTGTACTGTGACTTCCATTTTATTAACACTCTTGACGACAGGTGTGAAAAGAAGATTGCTTGATTGGGTAATATATTTTCTATTTTTAGAATCATAACTTACTATAGAACAAATTTAACTTGCACATATTCCATGTTCTCTACTGTTACATTAGTTGAATATAGTTTGAAATTAAACAAGTAAATTTACTGTATCTCGATTCTCAAAGTATTTCTTTGATATTCCAAGAGTTATCTTTGTTGCATTCAATGAAAAAGTAGCAACACAAATCTTTAAACAGTGTTTAACAGCAAACCAAAATTGTGAACTATGTTAAAATTCCAAAATAGATGTAATATATCTATCTTAGTTTCCATACATAATTATGTTTCGTTAAGTCCACATTTATGTAGGTATGAATTACAAGGTAAAATTATATGCAATAGTTTAAGTTGAAAGCTTGTAGTTTTGTATCTTTAGGTAGGCACAAGACATTGAATAAATGCAATTTCAATCATCTACAGACGTTTGTAACCCGTTTTCTCATTTTGTAAGTCACATAATAGACTCTTATCTAATTCTCTAAATAGATAATTTGTTAAAATATTTACAAGGTTTGTTTTCTTCTTTTGCTTTTTCAGCTATTCCATTGCATATTAGGTCATGCATCATAGTTTCACCCATAATAAGGTGTCATTTCCTGTTATATGCACATCGCTAATATGGTAGAATGACAGTATTATGTAGGTTACCTACAACTGACGACAGTTACAAAAGCACTTTCCATAAGTTAGTCAAGATGCGGCCCAAAAACATGGGAATTATTTCATGAAATTATATAACATTCTATGTTCAATTACTGTTTTAAAACCTGTCTACTGGTGAGATGTTTCTTTAATTAATTTGCAAGGCAAATATAAATGCAAGTGCCGACATACCTTTATCTTGAATCTTGTTGTGATTGTAGAATTATTAAATAGATCTATTTTAAGGGACTAAGTGTTGTTTTCTTTCGTTTTAGTGCTCTTTGATTTTGCTTTGCAATGAATGCTAACAATCTACATCTATAATAAGTGTAATAAAGTCTATTTAATAAAAAGAAAACAATTTAAACATTAATTTGGGCATTTTAACGAGAATGAATGCATAGACAAATACACGGAATTGTAAATCTCTTTCTGATGGGGTTCGTGTTCCTCATCAATGTTTTATTCTGTGCTGTGTGTCATTGTTCTCGGACTTGAGCACACTATGGTTCATGTTTCTAAATTGTCCAATATTAGGTACACCTTCGGGTTTCTCTAATGTTTTCTGACCGATATTTTCCAGATTGATGACACTTTGAACTAGTAAAATTCTAAAAAAACAAAGTGGGCAAAGTAGATAGATAGTTGACTTTTGTAATTGTCTCTTCTTCTTGTAAAGGAATATATAAATAGTAAAAGTGAATCACGGTTCTGTATGAATATATGACATAACCCAGGCATGATATCAGTGAATTGTCCATATTATAGGCATCATCGAAGAATTAGTATATATGGGAAAGTATTTTATAACCTGACGATTCATTTTGTTGTTCAGTTGTAAAGATAATATTTTCTCCTTGGTACTGTTCATTCATTAAAATGATTTATTTTATTATCAAATTGGACAATATACGTGAAATAGCTTTGATCATGCATACATACAACAGAAACGATTTGCAAAATCGCTTCCTCGTGTTGAAAAAGTACTAAAGTGTTATCTGGGTATATGTATGAGTTTAGCACTAGGCTTAACTGCAGGTTGTATTTGTAGATTAGTCATGTGTATGTTTTCGTCTATACAATGTTTGATATGTACAGATAGTTTTCCACTTGTTTGGCTAATATTGGTGTTTTTGTTGCTTATTACATGCTACAATATTAATTTACCCTGTAAGTTTACAAATCTATGTTGAGCATTGTACCTAATATAAAACAGTATGAATTAGGACACAACTTAAATGGTCTAGAAATGTTACATAATATCGTTTTCCTTGTATTTTGTCTTTTTGTTTTGGTTTTTGTTTGTTTATTTGTTTTGTTTTTGATTTTATTTTTTTGTTTTGTTTTGTTTTGTTTTGTTTTGTTTTTTTCTTGGTTTGTTTTTTTTTTTGGTTTTTGTTGGGGGCGGGGTGTAGGTTTCTATTGTATGTGTATAAATGATGACGCCATTCTAATCATAGGGCAACATAGTAATATCTGGTTTGAGTATCCACGTGTAATATATGAAATACACAGATGTTGGTAACGCATGTTTGTACACAACTCGTTTGTCATTTCGTCAACACTTTTAAGTTTGGTATAATGCCTTTTTCAGTGGCAAACCAATCGCTTGAATTATTTCCATATTATTTACACAATATATTATTTCCATTATTTTACGACCCATATATCAACCATGCAATATTGCTTGATTAAATATAGATCAGTTGATTATTTTAAGGTTATTTTACCCGTAATGTACCTGTGTATATGATGACATAATTCTAATTATATTATATTTGATCTTGATGCTGGTTAGAGTTTCCTTGTGCTAATCATGTACTAAACTGATTTCATAGTTCTGTTTGGTTACATATATGTACAACATTTCACAATCGCATTAATTTATAAAATGTGATGCATTCTAATACATGTAATACACCGGCGGTACCGATGTCATAGTTCTGTTTTATTACATGTATGCGTACATTAAATTTCACTGGCACATTTATATTTATTGATGTACTACCGTAAATGAGTAACATATCTATGCTATTTACTATAGTAAGATCACTCAAATCGTTTTTATCTCACCTACACTGTATAATGTTTCAATTGCATAGACCACCACAACAATATCCTGCGTTTCCTAAAGTTTCCTCCTCGGTAATCAACTCAGCTTTTAAAGTTTCCCCCTGGTAATCAACTTGCAAGTGAGGGAGACGACCGATTGTCTTGGCCTTTTAGGTGAAACGTTTCACTCACAATTCTTGCATAAATGTAATCGAGTATTCTTATATGAAAAGGTTTTCTGTAATATTTAGGTTTGGGTTGACCAACATTCACAAAAATACAATTAGGCGTTCTATAACATATTGACATGCAATTGATGTTTATTTTCATACAATAAATGAATTTTAATATTTACAGTATTAAAATAAATTAATCAAATTATTCTTATATATTTATGTATCATATTGTGGGGTTCGTGTTGTTCATGTTGTCAAAGTATATGTTTTCACGTCTTTAGTTGTGATGTTGTGATGTCAGCTACGATTTCCGTGCAAACAAAAACGATACGTCTCGACTTTCATTTCTTGTGTAAGCGGTTCATGTTTTATTTATTTATTTACGTATACTGGAGTCCAGCACAATTTCGTCTAGAACAGTACCTGCTAACCCTACCAGTGCATTCCCGATTTTTAGTTGGGTTCTTGTTGCTCTATCATTAGTTTAATGTGTATTGTTTTGTGGATCGTTGTTTGTTCTTTTGTCCTTTTTCGTTTAACATTGGTGTTATCTGCCCTTCGATTTACGGGTTTTGGCATAACCGAACTGTTATCACTTTAACATGCTTAAAGGGAGTTAAGAAAATAAACAACGTTTCAACATAAAAATATTATGCTACACTACTATCTAAGGAATGTGTGATTTTGATAATACGTACATCATGCATGAAAATATCGAAATCAATTTAATGCGCAAGGCGAAAGATTGGAAAATCTCTGAAATTGAAAATTGAAAATTGTCAAGGAAAATATTAATCAGTTTTTTATTTACCGTTTGAAATAACCCCTTACAAAATGGTTAATTGGTAAATGATGTTGCTGCTTCTGGCTAGTATTTGCAATACTAAGAATGCATTTCTTGGGATTGATGGTCGAAGTAAGAGTTACAGGTTAAAATATCCTCTGGTCCAAGATCCGATTCCTTCCAATTGTAGGATTTAAACTTGTATAGAACGTCGGGCCAACAAAATTGTATTTGTGTTGACATATTAAGTTGATTTTAATACTTCAGTGAGTCGAGTCATTACGGGACGTTTGCTTACCTAAACTTATGTTGTCCATTAGCAATCTAAGCCACGTTCCGTCAAGCCCATTGTATATCTTCGTTGTTATTTCATGTCATTTCTACTTTTGAAATAATAAAAAAAGCTATATTATGTTTCTAGCGTGTTCTAACCCCGATTAAAGATAGCCCTGTTATACTTAGCGACCTTTTATAAGATCAACCAAAAACAAGAATACTAAGTCTGCTTTGTAATTTACCTGATGGTTTAGCATAAAAATATACAAGAAATAAGGTTGGGTTATAATTATAGCTGGTCTGGTAATCTCTGCTGAGAAAATAAATTGACTAGTTTTTGAAATTATAAAATTAATTTTGAATTGAATAGACTGGACCTATTAATGTTGGTTTAAGATCTCTGCATTCTATGACAGCAAAGAAAGACTTATGGTAAAGGACTTGGAGCTATAAGGGCTCCACCTCAGATGTAGATCAAACTTTCTCCAAAACGTATTCACAATATGTGCTTTTCAGAAATAAATACAGTTAGTAAATATGTACATCTATTTTCTCACTGTATGGGACTGACAAAGTTAGGTAATGAAAAGCATTGAACGTCATTTTTTTTCAGAATACAAAGCTGTTTTCGATGGTTTGCTTCACGTGATAAAATATCTCATTATGTTGATCAATTCATTTTTCAGAGGTCATATTATGATGCTGAAATTGCATAAATGATCTCAAGAAATCTGATCTATAAATGTCGTATTTAAATATAGGAACTACTTACCACATCTATTATTTCACGCTCAAATTGTATTTTTTCATTATCCCATTTTTTGTCACCGTACAAAGCTTTATGGATCATTTAAAAAAGAATCTTGTGCAGACCAATTTTGGTTTCATCGTCTGTTATGATATTATTAATGTAAATATTGAGGTCATATCAATTCAGACACTTATTAACATTGATCGTCGAAAATTACTGTTCGAAAAATTGGTATTAATCTTAAAGAACTAATAGATAGATATTTTTAAACACATTTTTACCTGTACTTAATTCTTAATGGCAACCAATGCGATGATATATTCAAGTACATTTTTTACGGACAGCAACCACAAATCTATAAAAAAAAATGTCAAGGTACGGGTTGAGACAAGTCCAATATTTAAACATCGCTTTTTTGGATAATATGAACATATTTTGGGAAATGGTGTGAAGCAAAATCTTTAATGTGTAACGATTGTAGCTAGGAAGCTGTGATAATTATTTTTGTTTTTTTGATAAAATGATAACAAGCATTGGAATCAGATATCCCATGGAAAGTGGTTTGCGATAGATATTTATTTTACAATCTAGTACTAGTATTTCATACATATTTATGATGAGAATAAGTTTACAACCATATGATAAATCATCTAGATAAAATGTGTGTCGCTACCATGGGTCTATGTATGATTATTTTGATTGCGAATGCCACCAGAACAGAGGAGATGGTTGATATTATTTTGCCTTGTGACAGGCCAATAACAACACTCCTAATAAACTGTTACTATCAAAATCTGCTGTAAGTTGCCTTTTACGTGTAAGGAATGTTTCCTTTACTCCCGCGCTAAGGGGTGTATTAAATTCGTTCATCACAGCTGTCTGGTGCCACTTTAACAATATTTCAGTTATTTCGAGGCTGTCAGTTTTATTGTGGAGGAAACTGGAGTACTTTACGGCAAAGATAGGAAATATCGTGCTTCTCAAACTTTGAAACGTCATCAAAGTGCTTGTAATATTTGAACATTTTCCCTGTTTTTTTTAAAGAAATTTAATACCTCCGAAGTCGTGCATCAATAAATACTTTAACAGTTATTTGTGTTTTATTTATTTTAGTAATCGGTTAAAATATTTTTCTTATACCTAATTTCTTCGAAAAAAACGTCGAAATATCAGTAAAATTCCACGAAATACGTACATTAAACAAATCACGCTCGTGACGTCACAATGACGTCAAATACGTACCAATTTTGTTGGAAACAAGTTTTAACATCAAAAATATGATGTCGTCTATAAAATAAAACACATCAAATTTCAATCATGTATTTTCTAAAATTCATTAAATTCGAGGCCATATAGGACCCATATAGTCCCAAGTCCATTATCTCGCACTGACAACTGCATGCACTGAACTTTCCTCCTGGTTGCAATGTACATAAACTGTATTTATAGTAAATACAATTATTTATATAAACATTAGTTATTTACTTATAAATTTCATTCCTTGAAATCAATCATTAAATGTAAATAGATTGTGTATAATGCTCTCATACATGTACATATGCAATCAGAAGAGTGACACTATTGATTTTAAGGTTAGGTCGATGCTATTTATAAATCAATACTTAACAATCTCCACAACCCTCCACCAACAAAATATTTTGATGCAATCATTAACCCTCTATTCTCAAAACAACTGCTGAATTTGGTGTTGGTGGAAGACTGTGGAAGTATATAGAATAGCTAAAATATACGCTACATATGCCGTTTATATTCAATTTTTAGCTTTATCCGTCTTATTATGATGTCATTATGACGTCATAGCTAAAGCAATTTCACGGACATATTTATTTTTGGAAAATTTGTTTATAGAACAATTAAATGGGTAAATTGTTTTTATTATATGTCAAGCATTATTTTTTAATAAAATGTTTGGCCAATTTTGCACCTTAAAGCCTCTCCCTCTTTGTCACACAAATCTGAAAAATGAGTCGCAACAATTCTATCGTAGCATACGATACCAGGCATATTTTGTTGCAGACAAGTAGAAAATATGTCAAAAAAGTTAAATTTGGAAATCAATTGGTCAGGGACTGTAGAACTAACAAAAATGTTATTTAACTCTCTTATGATGCTGTAGGTTATTAGTTAGCGAAGAACATTATTACAGTTTATCCCTGTACTCGTTTGACTGTTGTTTGTTTTACGGATTTCCTGTTGTCTGAGGTTCTGTCTTTTATCTCCATATTTGCATTGATGATGGTTTGTTCCATTTCAGACTTGGACTTCGTGCTTTCAGCGTGGCCAGAATTCTTTACATTTATACAATAAAAACAAAAACAATTACCGGTCTCGTTGGTGTATACAAGAAAATTGTGGGTCTGTATGCAATAGACAATTACATATTTCTACTGATTTCCCGTATACATCAACAACTACAACTTATTGATATTACTTTGTAAGTGCCAATTCCTGTATAATGATAATATTAAGGTTATCCTATATCTAATATTCCAAACTGTTGGTGTGTATCCCATCAATGTTTTAAGCTATAAAACAAATATAAAATGGTGCATGAATTTCGAACTAATTATCAATCCTTAGTTTTCTGTGTAGTGTATTGTAGATCATTGTTTGTCCTGTTGTGTTTTTATCTTTAAGCCATGTTATTGTCTGTCCCACTCCCATTTACGGCCTCTGATTACACCTTTGGTAACTTCAAAGTTTTCTTGAGTACATATTACAGATCAACTTTAGGGGAAAGGACACCAATCATGCCTACGTAATCAGTGATAGTTGTTGTAGACCTTACAGCTACCGTCAAGTGGAAACAACGTAGAAATTAATATCCTTCGTTAATATAATTTGTTTCCAATCAGCTTTGATACTGCCCATCATGTCCTTTATTCGCATGAGGTAGAGTTCACAATGGGACATCTCGAGAAAAATTTAAATAATCTATCCTGATTCTTTAATTTTACGTTCCACAATTAATTCTAGGTTTGTTGATCGCATCTATCCTATAGGGTTTTAAATGAAATATAGCACATACATAGCTGGGTATGCTTCACAAATTGAGCAACACCTTGAAACTGACATCCAGGACCAGTTAGAAACGAAACTTTACGAAGATTTCTTCATTCATCACGTATCAACGGGTTTGCAACAAGAGTATCAACAGACTTTTCTTACACTCTTATCCCCTTTTCTTGTTTTATTATCATCATACATTTGTAGCCTACAAAACCTTGAATTATATCTGTTCTTAATTTAACTCATTCTCCAATAAGTATCTAAGACGACAAATTACAAAAGTAGTGCTATCAGAAAAATCAAACCTTACATGTAAAGTAATAAACACTCATGACATTTAAAAGTTGTATTTACATTGTAAGCTTAGTAGATTTATATACATTATTTGTAAGTAAATGGAAAATAAATGAATATTTCCTTTACTCCCGCGCTAAGGGGTGTATTAAATTCGTTCATCACAGCTGTCTGGGGCCACTTTAACAATATTTCTGTTATATCGAGGCGTCAGTTTTACTGTGGAGGAAACCGAAGTACTCTTCGGCAAAGATAGGAAATATCGTGCTTCTCAAACTTGGAAACGTCATCAAAGTGCTTGTAATATTTGAACATTTTCCCTCGTTTTTTTTTTGGAAATGTAATACCTCCGAAGTCGTGCATCAATAAATACGTTAACCGTTATTTGTGTTTTATTTATTTTAATAATCGGTTAAAATATTTTTCTGGTACTTAATTTCTTCGAAAGCCGTCGAAATATCTTTAAAATTCCACGAAATACGTACAGTAAACAAATGACGCTCGTGACGTCACAATGACATCAAATACGTACCAATTTTGTTGGAAACAAGTTTTATCATTAAAAATATGATGTCGTCTATAAAATAAAGCACATCAAATTTCAATCAAGTATTTTCTAAAATTCATTAAATACGAGGCCATATAGGACCCCTATAGTCCCAAGTCCATTTTCTCGCATTGACAACTGCATGCACTGAGCTTTCCTCCTGGTATTAATGTAAAAAAACTGTATTTATAGTTAATACAATTATTTACAGAAACATTAGTTATTTACTGATAAATTTCAATCCTTGAAATCAATCATTAAATGTAAATAGATTGTGTATAATGCACTCACACATGTACATATGTTATCAGAAGAGTGACATTATTGATTTTAAGGACAGGTCGAGGCTATTAATAAATCAATTTTGAACAACCTCCATAGCCCTCCACCAACAAAATATTTTGATGCAATCATTAACCTTCTATACCCAAAACAACTGCTCAATTTGGTGTTGGTGGAAAACTGTGGAGGTATATATAATAGCTAAAATATTCTTTAAATATGTCGTTAATATTCCATTTTTAACTGTATTCGTCTTATTATGATGTCAGTATGACGTCATAGCTAAATCAATTTCACGGACATATCTAATTTTGGAAAATTTGTTTATAGAACAATTAAATTAGTAAACAAGAGTATCTACAAACTTTTCCTACCCTCTTATTCCTTTTTCTAGTTTTATAATCATCATACATTTATAGCCTACAAAACCTTGAATTATATCTGTTCTTAATTTAACTCATTCTCCAATAAGTATCTAAGACGACAAATTACAAAAGTAGTGCTATCAGAAAAATCGAACCTTACATGTAAAGTAATAAACACTCATGACATTTAAAAGTTGTATTTACATTGTAAGCTTAGTAGATTTATATACATTATTTGTAAGTAAATGGAAAATAAATGAATATTTCCTTTACTCCCGCGCTAAGGGGTGTATTAAATTCGTTCATCACAGCTGTCTGGGGCCACTTTAACAATATTTC
>MJUT01047824.1:0-42491 GCA_002080005.1 Gigantidas platifrons | reverse complement strand
ATTAAATGGAAGTGATAATAGAGAGCATGAATCGCATAAATATTGAAAATTAGATGTTCCGGAAAGCCATGCTTCATATTTATCAAGTGAAATTTTCGCACATTTTATATGTGATTTGCATTTACATATTTCACAGTGCATGCTTTTACTAGTTTTAATTATTCCTTTTTTACATATGCTGCATGGACATTTAGGAGTGCGTCTAGCTGTAGATGGTCCTGGATGAGGATGCACGTCCCCGCATATTAATATAAAAATCAAAAGTGTGGACTTGGGAGTTATTTTAAAATTAGATAGATTAGTACGTTTACAAAAGGAATAGAACGACAAAGATGGTTTTTGAAGGTGACTTTGGGTAGATTTATAAATAAATATCGAAAGTTGACTAATTTCACTTTTATTATAAAAAATTATCCCTGTGAAGTCAAAATAATGTTTTCTTAACCTTAAATCTTCATCAGGAATTGCCAAATTGCAATAATTGTTGATACAGCTGGCAAAAAACACGTAAATTATTAGGGACAAAAATATGCCAGCTGTTGCCATGTTAATATTTTTGACGTTCTTCAAATAGAAGAGTAATACCACAAATCATTACAAAAAGCTGCTTACCAGCAAGCCAACCATCTTGAACGAAGTTACAATTTCAAAATAGATGTAACTGATTTTCCAATGGCATTGAGTAAATCCCATGCCAACCATCTACGGAAGTTTCTAACTCGCTTTCCTATTTTGTTGTGATAATTGAGAGGTTCTTGCCGAATTCTCTGAATAAATAATTTGTAGGTAATATTTAAACGCTTTTTTTTCTGGTTTAACATTTACAACTATTTCATTGCATATTCTGTCAAGTTTAACCCATAATAAATTGGGTCCAATTATTTGAAAGTGCAATAATATTACCATAGCATTCTACAAAATTCATATTAACATTATAGGCATCTACAAATTCATTAAATGTGCACAATTATTTTATTAGCCGATGATTTAAAATCATTGATAAAAAAATTACATTTCACACTGTTACCTATGAAAGCACATATTATCAATTATCTGTGTGAATCGGTTGAACCATATGGATTGAGTCAATACAGTATTTTAGTCGCGAATATCAGCATCTATTGATTTGAGTTCTGACAAATTACAAATTCATCATTCCAGAATGTATATAACTTCCCTTTCAGTACTATCGAACCTTTTTTTTAAATTAATTGCAGTATATTGAACAATGAAGTAAATACACATTCAGTGGCTGCAATAATTTATTTATATTTTGATCTTTTCAATGCACAACGGTCTCCTTCTTCACATTGAGCAATTATAATTGTGAAAATGGTCAACAATTGTGGTTTTCATGGATACATATATAACAAAGAATCCATGCGAAAAGTAGGATATGTTGACAGATATCAACAGCAGTTTGATACATTTCACATTAAGAAAGAGTTTTGGGCTTTACAACTTTCACTAGGCAACAGGCAAGAAAAAAACAATGCTACCATATTACGAATGTACTTTGATCAGATGAGACAACGAACTTTAATGTAACAGGTATCGAAATAGCTTCTGTGCTAAAGATCGAACTGGCAGATGATATTCGAGGACAATAGACCTGTAGCCCTAAAACAGCTTCCGAATATACTTTATAATCATCCTTAGAACCATAAGCAAAAACAGCTTTTGAAGCTACCCTATCACCATTCTAAGTTCCAAATAAAAGTAGGTTTTGGATTAAATTAATTTAAGAATGTTCAATGAGTGATTCGAAGTTCAAAAGATTTAATTGCATTGGGTTGTTCATGATAAGCATTTTCATATAAAGGGTTAGATACACAGTCGTAAGTAAACTTTGAGGATAAGCCTCCAAATTGGCTGCATTCTGTATACTGAGTTCAATATGTCTGTTTTCCAGTGAAGACTCGGTTGCTTCAACAAATAAAATCACAACCGGGGATATTGTGAAAGTTTCTGGTGAGAGTCGTAATCATTGTATGATGATGATTTTCCTCAAGCGAAGGAATTTTAACTGCCTCGTTCGTAAACAATGCACCCTTAATCTAATTTTGAGTGATCAACGGTTTACATAATTTTAATAACTGTAATAAAACTGTGCTATTCCAACCCAGTCAGTACTGGATACAAATTATCAAATATTAAAAGTCAATGGCACTTATTATAACTCATTTTACTTGTGAGTTTAATTGGATTTTTATTCCATTTCCAAATAAGTGCGTTAAAATACCCGATTATCCAAGTGTACTATTCCATGTACTAATTTCAAGCCTTTTGCTATGAAGTAAAATTGAAAATCTAAAGACAGTTGGGACCAGCAAATCCATAGCAAAGTGCACAAAATGCATTACTTGCATTTTTCTCGCTTCTATGGGGGATTATATAACTCTATAGCCGATAATATATCTCTGATTTATGATGGTCCATGAAACCAATTGTATTTTTATCATTTTAGCAAGCAGTTTAATTCAATTTTAAGAACATTAAGCAATTATTATTCAAACTAGTAAATTCGTATTAGAGAGTGATGTACTAAATAGTTATGTGATAACATGTGTGAACAAAGAGTAGGTGATGTGGTGCTTTAATTTGATATATCACATGAAAACCAAACAAATAACTCCATCCAAATAATTGCAAAATTATCTACCCTTCCGGTACACATGAGATTTGTATGGCCCGATTTGAGATTTCTGTGGAGTGTTTTATAGATTAAAGGCTTCTGATTACCTATTTGATATCTGCAAACTCGTCGCACATATATAACTACACCACGGTAACTAATAATGCTAAATGCCGACAAACCTGAACAGTTAATTAAGTCTCGTGATAAAAAAATGTAAAATGTAAAAACGGTATTGTACAAAGAGGGCTATAATGCTGTAGCTGTAAGTTGTGTGATCGCATCACGCCAGCAAAGGGGAAGCTTTGGTCTAGAAAACTAGGTCAACAACGACAAGCCTTATTGAAGTGTCGGTACCAACCAATGAAAGTGAGTGGTCATGTATATGTGTGTAAGATATGTCTATTTTTCTGATTCAGAGATGGTTCACGAGAAATATTCTACCCTCCTATCTGCATTCAGTACTACGTTAACTACTATTTTGCGCCTAATTTGTTCCAGTATTGTTATAAATGCTGTCTTTGTGACAACACAACAAACAAACAAAAAAGAATAAAAATTGATCAACGACCAATATGCCAGGTATATTCCTCCTTTCCATAAGGAGCGCCCTCAATAAATGAGGTAAGTAGGATATCCAGACATTCCTGTCAGGTTTTCTGTAATATCTCCAGAGTCGGACCTCAGGGCCTATACGTCTGGTCTAACAGCTTAAACGGGGTGCAGGAATACTTACATGCCACTCCATGATCATCCCGACAGTGATGTGAACATTATTTACAGTGTAGTGCACACGGGGGAAAGAAACATGGACCCGGGGACAAATTCAGCCCCCAAACATTAAAAGGCTCTGTAACGGGGAATACCGACATGGACAACTACATACTATCCAGTGGAGTAGCCCCAGATACTACTGATGCCGATGTACATGCACTATGTACAAAACCGGTTCTATCAAAGATGGAGGAAAGCGGAAAATCCTCAAGGGGTTTCCGAAAGAAACCATAGAAGTGTCAGAGGAACACCGAAACCTGCAGACATCAGGTAAATGAGATGTCTGCTTGACTTCCACAGTGTTCAATGAAAGTCAACTGACAGCCCCACGTTTTCCATCCTCACAATAAAAAAAGAAAAGAAATCCGTTCGCTGTAAAAGTGAATCAATTTACCACAAAATTTAAAAGCGTTTTCGATTCGCATTATCATATGCTTATTCGTCTGACACACAAATGATCTAGATGTTTTCATATCAGTGTGGAAACAAATTTATTTCGTGCACATTTCAGTACGTGCATATATATTTATATTTGATATGCGCATACAGAGTACGTAATAACGCATTATTTATTATAGTAAATCCGATTACTGTGGATTCAATTATTTTTGTGGGTATCAATTGTCGTAACCTGAAAAACAAATGGCAAGTTGGGAAACGAATTTACATAAGTTTTTATAACTTGTTTTCGGATCCTATTGGTTGATTACTGTTATGAAATTAATTGTAATTGTCATTGTTATAGTTTGTATTGTATTTGTAATTAATCAATAAAAATATGTTTACACTAAGTGGCAAGTTGTGGATACTCAATTTCGTGGTTTGTGGAAGTCTACCAAATAATAGAATAAACAGGTCGTTGGATACTTGAATTCGTGGGTCAAAGTCACCATAGAAATCCGCTTTAAATGAAAGTAAAATGATTAAATTTCATGTTTTAAGCTGTCGTCACGAAATCGTACGGTACAATTTTTGTAAATTTGACATTAATTTTCACATTTCATTCAAATTGACAGACTCATGTACTACTGGAGAAAACCATATATTCTTTGTAAATGTACTTTTGAAAATAAATGCAAGCGTTTTATTTACGCAATATTAATCGGACAACACGTCATATATCTTTATGTTTAACAATAATGCAGCTGTCTAATATAATTTGCAATTCTGTACGGTTTTGTGATTTTTTTTTCTACATTGAGCGTAAACTTTGTACTTTAGTGTTAAATAGTTTGCAAATTATATTCCGATTTTAAATGGGTGGCTAAATAAGTTAGGTAGTTGGATTATGTAACAAGTCGAATACAAGCCTATCACCAATACGGCGTGGGTTCGCGCCCGGCTTTATAAATTACAAGAAAGGGTGCACTCGATTCACATCCGCAAGTGATGAAGTTTACCAGTTTTCGTTTGACCATTGTGTTTTCTTTCCGTCTTCGATTTACGAACTAGGATTACCCTTTGAAATCTTCAAACTCTTCTTACTATTAATATACAACATGAATTCACATTTAACGATTTTTTTTTCAATACAATTTCCTAGACAGAGACGTGATATTAAGCATATATCCCACTGTAAATCTCTACGTCAATGAAAACAAAGGTATAGCAAGAAAATATTATACTACAATACTATCTAGGGAATGTATGAGTTTGATACTACAAGTTAAATACTTTCATGTATCATGTACCTCTTTTTTATTATATCTATATTACACCTGTGAACAACTTACCTCTGGCTGCCACGAGACCTCAAAGGTTTACACATATTTACAATAAACAATATAATTAAATAAGTAAATGCTGGTAGCAAGAATACAATATCATAAGAAACTATTTCATAATTTATCTCTCATATTCAATTTATACACATACATTTCTACACAGTAAACAATGTCAGGGACTATTAATACAACTAAATTCATAAGGTATCCAATAATAGCTGTAATTTCATAATATTATATAAGTTTCAAACTTCTGTGTTTTAATCATAATTTGTATGTTACTTCTGAGTTCATTTTTGAGATTTGTGATAATTATTGCTTCCCTTTAAATGCTTTTATGATACTTCATATAATTTCTTGTTTTCCAAATTATCCATTTTAACATGCAAATTACCAAATTCAGTAATAGTAGGTCTTCAGTTATTTCTCCTTCATACACTCCTATGATTAAGTTTTCCCCAACAAGTGCTAAATTATTTTCAAAAATTATTTAAACATGTGTTTTAATTCATCTAAGACATGTCTAATTTGATGGAACCTGTAAAACAAATGCACAAGGGACTCTATTTCATTTTAAAAAAAGTGACATTGACCATTTTATTATCCCATCTTTTATAATCTATATTCTGAATAGACAATCTTATGCAAACATTTCCATTGGAACTGGATAATGCTTTGCTTACATTTACTCTTATTCAGTTGATACCAAATTGATATCCAGTTAAACATGTTTCCATAAAATGTATCCCATTTTAATTGACATTTTAGCGTGATTGGTTTACGTATTACTTTCTGGATATTGTTCAGTCTCCGCTCTTTTGGAACAATTATTTTATTATTATTTCTAATATTCAAACTACTATCTCGTGAGCAGCCATATTTTAGTGACCGTTTTCATCCGTAATAGACAGAAATAGAAATCGACATTTTAATCTCATCCAATATAAAGTTGGTTGTCTTAGATGTTCTACTCCGGGAATACTATTTGTAACTTGAAATTTGTTTTAGAAAAATGTATTGACGTTAAATAGGACAAATAGCTAAATTGTGGAGGTGATTTACGGCCAACCTGATTGTGCATCAACGGGTTTTTTTTCTAGCCCTCAGTGGAATTTCAGTTGTTACTATACTTTCATTGTGTCCCAATAATTCACAAAAAGAACTGAGAACAGAAAATAAGCTAACCAAAACAAACAAACGAAAAGAAAAATCAGGAATTGTATGTCAGATTATCTTAGAAATTAATTCATTGGACATGCAGACGACAGATCAGAACTCACTATTTTGGTAGTCCCTTTACTTTTCCTTTCTTTATTTTGACAAATATATTTTATTTAGCTCTTTCGCAATAATTGTAATAAAGTAAAGTTTATTTATATATAACTTATTTCTACCAACTTCGTAGTCACGTTGTAGTGGCGAAAAAATTATCGCTCCAGAATGTCGATCCCAACATCGTGAGTTCGAATCATCGATTTAAAAAAAAAGGTTGACATAATTATTATGCATCATAAGAACACGTTTGTGATGTGTTGACATTATTTAATGTTAAAATAACTGTTTAAGAAAAATATCAAATGTCCATAGATATTTGACCATCGAGTTACAGAACTTCATTTTGGGTTAACTACTTATAGCAAATTTAAGCCAAACAAATATTTTTTAAGACATGACAAATACAATAACTTGATATTTATTATACAGACACAAAATGAAATTCACGTGTTCAGTTTTTGAGAACTGATTAATGATTATTTTGATAGATTCTCATCATATTATAAAAAACAAATAAATATCTGAACCTCTATCTATACGGTGATTTCGTATGTTGGCAAGCTTTATTTGATTATTATAGTGTTCTATTTTTTTTAATGTATGCAATTATAATGAAATTAAGAAGATTTGACATCTCAAGGTCTACGTTAATTTGTTATTTTTCTCTTCTGTTTGATGTTTAAATGTTACCTCGTTCGGACGAACTTAAGTACGCCATGTCCGTCCGTCCAAAGGATGTTTCCGTGCCATAGCTGTTTTAATACATTGTTTTTTTAGTTTTATGTTCATTTTCATTAGTATACGTTTCAATTCAACATTTCAGTTATTGAACTACTGATAATTGTCTTTCATTTGATGTTAAGCAATAACACATTTAACAGTCATATACATAGAAATGTAGATACATGCATATGGTTAGTGCACATAACTGTAATCATTTACTCTCCATTATATGACACACATGAGGGTATTTTAGGCCTGTTAATGTTATCCAGACTCCTTACACGTTGTTTCTGTATCCTGCATTTACTTTTGCCTGATTAGCTTAAGCATATTGTGTTCAAAATTTTTGAAAACATGTGAACCCCATGTGGTGCTGTATAACTCGAATAGGCTTATAATAACACATATTTGCTTATCGTAGAATGCAGACTAAATGAGGCTATATACTTGCCTTGTTTTATGACCCGTGATGATGGAGGTCAGACTCCTGGTGACTTTTGCCCTTACTTCATCTAGACGGGAGATCAAATGAACTATGTTCGATGAATCAGCTGATCCCGATTCAAAAATACACTAATTTTGAAAAATCATCAAATTAATTAAGGTTCATCTTCTTCATATATTGATATACAGTCAAGCCTATATATAGAAGTCACTAAAGAGAACCTGATAATGTGGGTTTGGGCTACTTGATCTTTAGTTTTATGTGTATCTTTTGTAGATCATTGTTTGTCTTTTTGTCCTTTTTCGTTATACCATTGTGATGTCTGTCCTTTGATTTATGAATTAGGATTATCATTTAGTATCTTCAAACTGTTCTTACTATTAATATACAACATGAATTGATATTTAAATATATTGTTTTTTATCAACATGTCCTAGACAGAAACGCGATATAAAACATTGACAAGGACCACACATTTGGCAATTAATTGTCAACATAATGTTTAAAATACAAACTCACGAATTAAACCCTGTATTAAAATCATTTTTTCTTTAAATCCAGCAAACGATGACCACAAATAGTGTTGTATACTGCTATAATGTTACATAAGATGGAAACATTTTTAAATTATCCAAATATAATTTACTGTATTTCGATTCTCAAAGTGTTTCTTTGATATACCAATTGTTATCTTCCTTGCATTCAATGAAATAGTAATAACACAAATCTTTAAAAAGTTTGTTTTAACATGAAGAGAAAAACGTTGTACTAAGTTACAATTCCAAAATAGATGTAACATAGTTTACTTAGTTGCCATAGCAAATTGGTTAAGTTCACTTTTACATATGTATGAATTACAAGGCAAAATTATGTGCAATAGCTTAAATTGAAAGTGTTTAATCTTTGTATCTTTAGTTATGCATAATGACATTGGGTAAATGTCGTGCCAATTGTCTACGGTAGTTTTTAGGTGGTTTATTCAATTTGTCAATGGAACTTAATAGGCGCTAGTCGAATTCTCTGAATAAATAAGTTGTAGTAAATGTTTACAATGTATGTTTTAGGCGTTCGCCTTTTCAGCTATTTCATTGTATACTGTCATATTTCGTAGTTGCACCCATAATAATGTGGTTGCAATTATTTGAAAATACACGAATAATACCATAGTATTCTACACAATTAATATCAACATTATAAATATATACAAATTCAGACGATGTGAACAGTTTTGTTTTAATTATCCGATGATATAAAATCATCATTAAAAAAAATAATGCTATGAAAGCACATAATACCATTTATCTTTGTGAATGGATTGAATCATATAGATTGACTCAATGCAGCATTTGTATCACACATATCAGTATCCATTGATTTGGGTTCTGACATATTACAAAATACATCAATACAGAATGTACTTAACTTCTCTTCCAGTACTTCCAAGCCTTACAGTGCTGTATATTGAATTAAGAAGTAAAGAAAAGTAAAGACACATTCTGTGGCTCCAATAATTTATTGATCCAAAACATTTTCAAACCACAACGGTCTCCTTCTTCATATTTATTACATTTAATTGTGAGTTTAATTTTATCATTCTTCCCATTCCACATTAATGCATTAAAACTTGTGCCCTAAGACACCTAATAATTTACAATTTGTATCAAGTACCGACTGAGGGTTAAATGGCACAGTTTTATTAAATTTATTAAATTGATGTAATTCGTTTATTCACTCAAAATTAGATTAAGGATGCATTGTTTACGAACAGCCCGTCAAACTTTAATCAGGACACGGATTAATATAAGTTGTGTAATTTGTTTCCGAATCCTATTAATAATTCATCTGAATAGTTTGTACATATTCATGCTTGTATTGTATTAATGAATTCCTTAATAAAAATATGTTTACACTAACTTTAATCGCTTGTGACCAATCATCATCAATGATTACGGTTCTTATTAGGAATTTTCCGAATAATCCCGGTTGTGAGTTTATTTGTTGAAGCAACCAAGCCTTCACTGGTAAGTAGACATATCAAACTTGATATGCAGTATGCATACACATTGAAGGCTGAAGGAGTATCCTAAAGTTTGCTTACGACTGTGTATTTAATCCTTCATGTGAAAATGTTTATCATAAACAACCCAATACAATTAAAATCTTTTGAACTTCGAATCACACAATGTAAATTCTTATATAAATCTTATCCAGAGACTAATTTTAATTTTGAACTTAGAATGGTTATAGGGTGGCTTCAACAGCTGTATTTACTGATGGTTCTAAGGTTGATAATGTTGTAGCAACTGCAGCTGTTTATAATGATGGTTCCTGGAATGGTGATAGGAATCTTAATATGCTGTTTTCTTACTGGTGGTTCTCAGGATGGTGACAGGGAATAATCGGCAGCTGTTGTATACTGATGGTTCTAGGAATGATGATAGGGTAGCTTCAGCTGCTGATTTTTACTGATGGTTCTAAGGATGATGATAAAGTATATTCAGTAACTGGTTTCGGACACCAGCTATATTGTCTTCCATGACCATCTGCCAGTTCGTGCTTCAGCACAAAATATATTTTAATACCTCTTTCTTTTTAGTTCGTTGTCTCTTCTGATTAGGATACATGCATGATAGTGAAAGCTATAAGGCCCAAAACTCTTTCTTAATGTGAAATTTATTAAATGCCTGTTGTTATCAGTAAGCAAATCCTGTTCGCATGGATCCCTAGTCACATATGTATAGATGAAAACAGAATTACTGAGGAAGAAACTCAGGACTAGTCGGATACCCCAATATCCAATTGTTTTATTACATGTATTGATTTTAAGCTTTTTATTATGAAATATAATTTAAAACGCGCTCAAGACAATTGGGAGCACCAAATTCATAGGGAATTGCACGAAATGCATTACTTGAATGGCAAGTTTTGTTGTTCTTACGGACAAAATTGCACAGAACAAGCGGGCTTGACCAGATGTCATACTGGTCTTGGTAGACTTACACATAGCTGTTTATTAAATAAGAGTTATTGGTGAAAACGTGTACTATTCCTTGTTGTAAACAAGGATTTAAGCGTAAAATAGAATGATGCAAACAATGGTGAAGACGGACAAATATTTATAAATTCCCTTCTATAATATGTACGTTAAGACTGTGTTAGATTGTATTATTTACGTGCAGCGAAGGTAATTTTATCACAAAATATCAGTAATAACACAGTCAAAGTATTTCCTTGTCACGTTGTATTTTTGTCTGTCCATATAATGATCTATAGATCAGTAGACAGTTTTAATTTGTTTACAACTAAATTAGTATAATTTAGTGTGGTACCACTACACATACAGCTTCATATACTTGAATAACGGTAAAACATACAAAACAGTTTACAGATTTATCAAATTATTTAAACATAATAATTGGAAATTCGGATTTCCTACTGTATCGTACATTTATATACATATGAAAAACATGATTAAACATATATTCAAACTACCTAATCATTGACAAAGACATACTATGGAAAATTACTATTAAGCAGTTCATCAACACATATCAAAATAAATAGATTTTATATCTAACCGCCCGTTTGTATCCGGATTAACTCTCTACTGGCTTGGTCCGCAGTGTTGTAGTCAATCAAGAACCTGACTAAGAGTTGATTAATAATTATTATTAATTCATATATTAACGATAATTAGGAGAGTTAAATGAACCAATATCAGACTGTATCATACCTTTATATACATATCAGGAACATTATTATTACAAAAAAGGTGCACCGGACTCGCAGTCGCAAGTTATAAAAATTAATAGCTGCTTGCCCATGGTCGGTGGTTCTTTCCGGGTACTCCTGCTTCTTCCATCACTAAAGCTGGTCGCCATGATATAGATAAAATATTGCTAAAAGTGGCTTTAAACACCAAACCACAAACCCAAACCATTGATTAAGACTAAATTCAAGCTACTGAACATCTTAAATAGACTTACACAATAAACTTTCCAAAAGTTCACTGATCAACAAATATCAATATCAATAGATTTTAGATTGTAATACATGCTTGTGTCTGGATTGACAACTTCTGAGTAATATCACTCGCTCAAGCCGAACATTGCATCCGGATCTACTCTCTACCTACTGAGTTGGTCCTCAGTGTTGTATTCACTCAACACAATGACAAAGCGTTGATCAATTGTTTGTATTCATTCATATATTTATGATAATTAGTCCAATGAACAAATCGATAAACCATAATAGTGTTATGCTTTCCTTAAAAAATAAATCTCACGTATTGGTGAACACCTGTTAGTTTTACAAAATATAAAAAAATAATTGGACAACGTGGTTTGAATAATCCTCTGCAGGCACGCTTTAAGTTTGAATATTTGAGAGGCAGATAGTTTAAAAGTCATTGGGAGTAAGCATGTAAAATGACTTATAAGAGTTTATTCATTGTTATTATTAATTCATATATTAACGATAATTACGAAACTCCAATGAACCAACCGATTAACAATAAGTGTACTATGCTTTCTCAAGGATTAAACCTCTCTTAACTGAGGACACCTGTTAACTTCACTTAAGCTAAATAGTAGATGACGTGGTTTAAATAATCCTTACCAGGAAGCGTTGAATATTAGAGAAAACATGTAAATCTTTGAGAGTAAGAAAATTAAATAGCTTAAAACAGAATAGCCAAAACTCAATACTACTATCTATGTCTGAGGAAGATGAACATTAGCTTTAGCAATCAATACCTACTAACTGTATATTACAATACAACTTACATCATGTTAGTAATAGTCATCAAAAGGTAGAATTCGTAACATCTATAATATATAATTTAAGTTGTTGGTACCACGATGGTGTTGATTAAAAATGTAAATTAATGAGATATCATCGTACTCACTAAGGTTAATATTCTTCAGATACTGATATACACATAAACTTATGTATATAGGTCACTGAATGGAATCTTAAACTGTGCCTTTTATAGCGGAGTTGTCCCAATATATTATATAAATCAATAAACCGATTTTACAATTGTATTATTATTGAATCAAACGAAGCTGCCTGTTTCAATGAAGAGTTGATTAATAGTTATTATTAGTTCATATATTAACGATAACTAGGAAAGTCCAATGAACCAATATCAGACAGTATAGTACATTTATCTACATATCAGAAACATGATTAAAACTAAATTCAAACTACCGAAAAACGTAAATATACTTTCACAATAAACTTTCCAAAAAATAAGCTGATCAACAAATATCAATATCAACATACTTTAGATTGTAATACATGTTGTATCCCGACTGACAATCTCTGTATACTATCACTCGCTCAAACTGACAATTGTATCCGGAGGACATGTATTGACTTTAATAAAATAAAATATTGAAAGGCGTTGTTTAAATAATCTTTACCAGGCACGCTTGAATATTAGATTCTAATATTTGAGAGTAAACAAACAAAATAGATTAATACAGGTGAACCAAAACCCAATGCAGCTATCTATGTCTAATGAAGATGGGTCTTAGTTTTAACAATTGATACAATACCTACTAACTTTACATTACAATACCACTTATATATCATGTCAATAATAGTCATCAAACGGTAGAATTCGTAAGTTGTTGGTACGACGATGGTGTTGATTGAAAAAGGAAATTAATGCGATATCATCATACTCACTAAGGTTAATCTTCATCTGACATTGATTAACACTTAAACTTATATATAGAGGTCACTGAATGAAACCTTAAATTGTGCATGGTATGGGGAGTTGTCCCCGTATATTATATAAATCAATAAACCGATTTTAAAATTGTATTATTACAGAACCAAAAGAAGCTGCCCGTTTCGGAAATAGCGAATTCCTTTTAGCGCACGTCGACCTTGTTCTGTGTGCTCAGTCTGAAAAAGAAACCCCTTATATCAAATGTGCAGCCAGTTAAATTGATAAGGTACCCGGTAACTATTGCACAACCAAAGTTTGATATGGGACATCACATTACAAGTAAAATGTGTGTTATTCCATTATTTAAATGACAGATATAGGCTTATGGCCACTTCTAATAGCTTTTGAATGAAGAAATTGAGTAATACTATATATATAGCATACAAAATTTATATAGCGCTATATATAATAGATACAAATTACTCTAAGCGCTTAACATAGTTTAAAAAGAACAAAGACTACAAAAATTACATGCAAAATAAATGTTTTTACATAAACCTATAAAACTTGCAAGAAATGAAACATGAAGCAATAAAACTAAAATTATAAAAGAGGAAGAAAGTGATATCGAAGCTCTTAACTAAAAGTGATAAAAGTATGAAATGTGTTTAAACAACGCGTTTATAATTAAAAAAATAAAAGTGTTCCCCCAAGAATTAAAACATACGTGACTCATATAGAATATAAAAATACATCGTTACTGCACACCATCAATTAGATAAAATCAACATAGGCAAGTCTAAAAAGATATGTTTTCAGTTGTTTCTTGAAAATTCCCATTGATTGTTCATGTCGGATGCTGCTTGGGAGATTGTTCCACAGTGTAGATGCTGCCCTGTCAAATTGCCTCTCACCGAATGTCTTTGAGCGCACTCTGGGTTTTGATAGCAGCATGGAATTTTCCGAGCGAAGTGATCTTGTTGGAACATGAATTTTTAACAATTCCTGGAGATAAACAGGAGCACGCTCAGTCAGAACTTTGAAAGTGAATAAAAGCAAATTGTACTGACACCTGTATTTAATTGGAAGCCAGTGTAAAGTCATTAGCTCGGGTGTAATATGGTCGTACTTTCTTTTTCGGGTGATAAGTCTCGCCGCGGTGTTCTGGACCCTTTGAAGTTTCGAAAGAACATTGTTGTTGATACCATAAAGAATAGCGTTTCCATAGTCTATACGAGATGTAACCAGAGTTGGAACTAGTTTCTTACATTCCCTTTCTGATAAGTACGGTCTAGTACGTCCAATAGTGCGAATTTGGGCTAACCACGATGAGACCAGAACACTTACGTGTTTTTCCATGTTTAATGCCTTGTCAAAATATCCATGTCCATTCTTGATGTGCTCTTCGTTTGGTTCCTATAACGGCTTCATTGATAGAGGGTGGCTGTTAATAGGCAAACTACTGAGGCCAGGCTTCTCTGTGGCTAAATTGAAGTCATCACTGTATCCTTGTCCCACATGACCATAGTAATATTCCATGTGTCGTTGCGGAGCATTTAGATTCACCCGTTTAGTTCCGTGTTGTGATGTCCGCTACGATTGCCACTTAAAATCGATGTTCGATTCGAGTCATTGCCCGATATACAACATAAAGAACACTAATCAAAGCACGCACAAATAAATTAAAACAACGACAAAGTGAGCACTACAAGAAAAGCACAGACATGCAAGTTGATAAAAATCTGAAATAACTAAACCATGAAAAGCAATTTAAAAGCAGATGTTATAGTTGAACAGGACTAAAATAATAAGCTTACATGAAAGCGAAGCAAAATTAAAAGCTGATGTAACAAGCTACACAATAATAAAACTAAGTACAACATATAAAAGATGGACATGACCTATTGATGGTAAAAAACACACTTTGAAAGTTAGCACAAACTGAGCATTTGCAATCATTCCCATTCCATGACCGGAATTCCATACGCGGGTTACACGGTGTGCACAACCTGAATGAGGTTAATTTTTCATGAACGGAACAAAAATTGCGATCAACCCTTAATTAAATAAAATTTAGTGGACACGGCGAGTTTCTGGAATAATCATCAAAGGCTAAATATTGGAAAGCCAGATAATTTACCAGAAATCTCAGAAATTGAAATATGTTAAGGAAAATATTAATACATTTTTGCATTGCGTTTGAAATAAAGACATACAATATGTTTGTTTAAATAGTGAATGATGTTGATGCTTTTTGTGATGCTACAACTTATTGATGGTACCATGTATTGTCTTTCTTATTAATTATTTTGTATCTGCAAACTTTTCCTACATTCATATTCCTTCTTCTAGGTGTGGAATTATCCAACCTATGTTGTGTGGTTTTGTTGGTAACATCTATCCCGTTGGGTTTTAAATAAAACATATCACATATATAACTAGGTACACGAATTGAGATACACCTCTATACTCACGGAGAGGACTAGTTAGGAACGAAACATTACGACAAAACCGTTCTTCATTCATCACTTATCAACAGTGTTCTAACAGGAGTAGCACGAAGGATGGTACATGTGAAGTAGGAACTACTTACCCTTCCGGGTCATATGTGTTCACTAGTTTTATGGAGGGCCTCGTGGTGCTCTTTCTTTTGTTCTCTGTCTCATCTTTTGGACATTGTATTGTCTTTCATATTACTTCTTTTGTATCGGAAAACTTGTCCTAATCTCATATTCATTCTTCTAGATGTGGAATTATCTTATTCTTAATTTAACTCATTCTCGAATAAGTATCTAAGACGACAAATCAAAAAAATTGAACCGTACATGTAAAGTAATACAAACTCTTGACATTAAAAGTTTACTTTACTTTTCCGTTGTATATTTAGTAGATTTATTTACATCATTTCTCAATGATTTTAAATTGACAGAGGTTCACTCACATAGTTTCGAAGATATTATTGCCTTCAGTGTTTTCGATTGCGATTTTACAACTAAAATTGTATTTTCTTGTACTGACTGCGGAAAAACAACAAAATCATAGTCTAACATCAATATTAACACAATTATGAAAACTATATCTATTGCCATTTGGGTCCCGTGTGGCTCAATCAGTTAGGTCGATGTATATAACAGATCATATAAGCCTATCATCAATACTGCGTGGGTTCGCGCCCAGCTTTGTATATTACAAAAATTGGTGAACTCGACTAGAAACCTCAAATTATAAAGTTTTCCAGTTGCTTTCCCAGTGTCGGTGGTTATCTCTGGGTATTCCGACTTCCTCCACCAACAAGTGGTCGCCATGATATAGCTAAAATAATATTGAAAGTGGTGTTAAGCACAATAAATCAAATCAATCAAATCTATGTAGTACAGACGTTGTGGTCTGTATAAGATATGCTATATAAAAGAAAGCTGATGGTCTTGATCAACAATTAAGTATTACTCTGCCATTTAAAGCAACCTTGGTCATTTTTATTTATTGAAAACGAACAGTTTATGTTTCTTTTTTTATTAATGGTTGTAATATCAACTTCAAAAGCTGGTCACTTATTCGACAAAAGACTTAAGGAAAAGACATACTATTAAGAATATATTTCGTAGTTTTTTTAGATGTGGTTTTAGAAGTTAAATGTTGTAGGTTTTTTGTAAGAGTGTGATTTTCCCTATGCATTCACACCTGAAAAACAATTTATGGTACACTGAACAAGATATGATTCACTGTGATGGAATTGTTGTATTCACCAAGAGGTATAATCCTTGCATTCAATAGCGGAGTAATACCACACATTATTAAAAGTTTTTTTTAACAGCAAACTAAACATCTTGAACGAAGTCACAATTTCTAAATAGATGTAACCGATTTTCCATTGATAATTCTGTTGTATATATAGTATTACATAATCACATTGAATAATGTCATCACTATGAAAGTTTTACGGTCACCACTATGACTTAGTCGACCGTTATGGAATATATGTGTCACAGACCACTTCCCGGTCCTTTCCTCATTCACGACTTATTACCGCATTTGTAACTAGATTAAAACAACTCTATGTTTGGTGATTTTGTTGATAGCATCTATCCCATTGAGCTTGAAATAAAGGATATCACACATATATATAGGTAAAATTCATACCTTGATCTACAACCCGAACTCGACAGTGAGGATCGGTTAAGAACGTAACTTGACAACAAAAGAGATGATTTCAATTTTCCCATTGTGAACTTTCCATTAATATGTAGCAACATTCCAGCAGTACATGCATATGGAGTATATATCTCTCAGATGATACGATATTCCAGAGCTTGTGGTTCTTATCAGGTTTTCCATGAAAAAGGGTTGCTGCTAACGAGGAAGCTACTGAACCAAGGATTCATTTTGGTAAAGTTGAAGTCAAAACTTCGAAATTTTACTATCGCCACCATGACTTGGTAACCTTTATGGAAGATCTATGTCACAAATGCCCACGAATATATTCCACTTGTCCTAAGCACTTCCTTGTTCTTTCCTCATTCACGACTTATTACTGGGTTTGTAACTAGATTAACACGACGGGTGCCACTAATGGAGCAGTGACTGCTTTCCCTCCTTGAGCACCTGAGTTCACCCCCTGGATGTTAGTGGTGTTCGTGTTACTCGATCTTTAGTTATATATGTATATTTGTAGATCGTTGTTTGTCATTTTGTACTTTTTCATTTGGTCATTGTGTTGTCTGTTCTTCTTCGATATACGGATTCTGATTGCCCCGTTGGTATCTTCAAACTTGTTATCACGTATATATATAATGATCCCTGTATTGTGTCTATCATTTGTCCAGCACCACGCATGTGCACAGAAAAATATACCTATAAGTATTCATGTACTGTATCTTAATGCAATAAATACAACAAACAATTTTGACCAAGAAGACTTCCCACCGAAAAAATTACAATAAAAAACCTTAAAATGATGTGAACTTACTCATATCAAAAAAGCAAATAATGGCGTATGAATTTCGAATTCGTTATCAATCCTTAGTTTTCGGTGTAATATATTGTATATCACTGTTAATTGTTTTGTTTGTTTATCCTTTAGACATTATATTTTCCTCCTTCTGTCATTTAGGCTTCTATTAAATCCTTTGGTCACTTTAAACCTTTCGTACGTACATATTACAGATCATCTTTAGGAGGATAGGGAACCTATACCTATCATGCCTATGTAATCAGTGAAACATGATGTAAACCTTACTGTTACGTAGAAACACCGAAGTAAATATCATCCTCAGTCTATGCAATGTGTTTCCAATCAGATTTTTAATAATTCCATCCTGTTTTTTATTTGTACGATGCAAAATGCATGGAAGGAATTTCTCTAGATAAATTTACAAACAAAAACAACTACAGGGGGCGTTGGAGTATACATATAAATTGTAGGTCTTTAAGTTATAGGCATTTAAATATGTCTCCTGATTCCCCGTCTACATTAACAAATACAACTAATTAATAGTACTATATAACTAACTTATGCATAGTTATCACATAAAGGTTATCCTATTCTGTGACATCATTATTAATCGTGAGGTTCTTAATTTCGTGGATTTCGTATATTTCGTGGATCACTTAAAAACAAGAAAAATAAAATGCAACGACATACATTTTCCCATTGATTGTTGCCTATAATGCTTGAATCCACGAATTCAATGAAAAAAAGGTTCACTGCATTTTGTAGAAATCACGAATACTTGTGCTAACGAACAAAAGTACTTTCACATAACATAGAAACGAAAACTCTTGGTGTGTATGTTATGCAAGTTTTAAGCTATGAAACAAATAAATAATGGCGTATTCTGATCACCTCTTATATATCTTCAAACCTTTCTTACGTACACATTACAGATCACCTTTAGGAGGATAGAGACCACATACCTATCATTCCTACGTAATCAGTGATATTTCATGTAGACCTAACTGTTACGTAGAAACACCGAACTAAATATCATCCTCAGTCGTTATAATGTGTTTCCAATCAGATTTTTAGCACGTCCATCTTGTATTTGTACGATGCAAAATGGATGCAACATACTTCTCTAGATAAAAAAAAAATATAACCTTATCCTTTAATTCCACCTTCCATTAATCAATTCTAAGCTTGATGATTTTTTTAGATCGCATCTATCCCAACTGTGCTTTAAATAAAGTCTTCCACATATATAGCTAGATAACACACTATTTTAAAGGTGTCCTCTATGAAATGTGTCTTCGCGTGTAAAGTGTACTGTGACTTCCATTTTATTAACACTCTTGACGACAGGTGTGAAAAGATTATTGCTTGATTGGGTAATATATTTTCAATTCTTAGCATCATAACTTACTATAGAACAAATTTAACATGCACATATTCCATGTTCTCTATAAAAACATATTGCACTTTATAATAATAGGTGTCTGTTGTTTGTATGTTCATCGACATGGACAACATATTTGGCAATTAGTTGTCACAATATTGTGTCAAATGCAAACTCTGTATTAAAATAATTTATTTTCTAAATCCATCAAACGATGACCTCAAATCATGCTGTATACAGTTATGCTGTTACATATGTTGAATATAGTTTGAAATTATAATTTTTTTTTTACTGTATCTCGATTCTCAAAGTATTTCTTTGATATTCCAAGAGTTATCCTTCTTGCATTCAATGAAAGAGTAACAACACAAATCTTTGAACAGTTTTTAACATCAAACCAAAATTGTGAACTATGTTAAAATTCCAAAATATATGTAATATATCTATCTTAGTTTCCATGCATAATTATGCTTCATTAAGTCCACATTTATGTAGGTATGAATTACAAGGCAAAATTATGTGCAATAGCTTAAGGTGAAAGCTTGTATTCATGTATCTTTAGTTATGCACAAGACATTGAATAAATGCCATGTCAGTCGTCTACAGACGTTTGTAACTCGTTTTCTCATTTTTTAAGTCACATAATATGCTCTTATCTAATTTTCTAAATAGATAATTTGCTAAAATATTTACAAGGTTTGTTTTCTTCTTTTGCTTTTTCAGCTATTCCATTGCATATTAGGTCATGCATCATAGTTTCACCCAGAAAAAGGTGTAATTTCCTGTTATATACACATCGCTAATATTGTAGAATGACAGTATTATGTAGGTTACCTACAAATGACAACAGTTACAAAAGCACTTTCCATAAGTTAGTCAAAATGCAGTCCAAAACATGGGAATTATTTCATGAAATTACATAACATCTTATGTTCAAATACTGTTTTAAAACCTGTCTACTGGTGAGATGTTTCTTTAATTAATTTGCAAGGCAAATATAAATTCAAGTGCCGACATACCTTTATCGTGAATCTTGTTGTGATCGTAGAATTATTAAATAGATCTATTTTAAGGGACTAAGTGTTGTTTTCTTTCGTTTTAATGCTCTTTGATTTGGCTTTGCAATGAATGCCAACAATTTACATTGCATGATAAGTATAATAAAGTCGATGTAATGAAAAAAAAACAGTGTACACATTAATTTGGACATCTTAATGAGAATGAATGCATATACAAATACCCGGAGTTGTAAATCTCTTTCTGATGGGGTTCGTGTTCCTCATCATTGTTTTATTCTGTGCTGTGTGTCATTCTTCAAGGACTTGAGCCCAATATGGTCCATGTTTCTAAATTGTCCCATATTAGCTACAGCTTCGGTTTTCTCTAACGTTTTCTGACCGATATTTTCCAGATCGATGACACTTTGAACTAATAAAATTATAAAAGCAAAGTCGTGAAAATAGATAGATGATTGACTTTTATAATTGTCTCTTCTTCTTTTAAATGAACATATAATTAGTAAAGGTGAATCACTTCTTTTCATCACGGTCCTGTATAAATATATGAAATAACCAAGGCATGATATAAGTGAATAGTCCATATTATAGGCATCCTGGCGGAATAGCATATATGAAATTTTATGAAGTCAACGAAGGACATAGAATTTGAAAGTATTGTGTGACCTTACGATTCATTTTAGTGTTCAGTTGTAAAGATAATGTTTTCTCCTAGATATTCCTTTTTCATTAAAATGATTTATCTTATTATCAAATACGATAAATAATTTTAAAATGATTTATCTTATTTACGTGAAATAGCTTTGATCATGTAGAAATACGACTGAAACGAATTGCAAATAATTTAAAACAAAATCGCTTCTCGTGTTTAAAAAGTATTTAACATAAATACGCATTTTCCTTTGATTTTTTTTATGCAGTAATCAACTTAAAAATAGTGACATTTTACAAACCATGGTCTAACATGAAGATATTGATGTTATTCCATGATTTTGACATCACATGAAAATAATAGTTAAGTTTATATGGAAGTGGGAGGAGCTTATCTCATGGTCTAATATAAAGATATACATGCTATCCCATGGTTAACGCGGACGTCGATGAGAACACCATTTTGTCAATCATGTAATTTCTGTTACAACGCATCCTTCGGATTCGCTGGTATAAATAAGTTCATTCGTAAGATCCAGGGTATATATACTACTTAAATAGTATCTGGGTATATGTATGAGTTTAAACTAGGCTTAACTGCAGGTTGTATTTGTAGATTAGCCATGGTTATGTTTTCGTCTCTACAATGTTTTATATGTACAGATGGTTTACCACCTGTTTAGATAATGTTGGTGTTCGTGTTGCTTATTACATGATACAATATATATTTATCCAGAAAGTTTACAAATATATATTGAGAATTGCACCTAATATAAAACAGTATGAATGGTCTAGACATGTTACATATTATCATTTTGTTTCTTTTTTGTCTTTTTGTTTTGATTTGTGTTTGTTAAATTGTTTTTGTTTTTGTTTTTTTTATTTAGGATGTTTGGGGGGAGGGGGTGTAGGTGTCCGTTTTACCTGTATAAATGATAACACCATTCTAATTATAGAGCAACATAGTAACATCTGGTTTGTGTATCCACGTGTAATATATGAAATACAAATGTTTGTTGGTTACACATGGTTGTACACAACTCGTATGGAATTTCGTCAACACTTTTAACTTTGTTGGTATAATGCCTTTTTGAGTGGCAAACAACTCGTTTGAATTATATCCATATTATCTACACACTATAATATTTCCATTATTTGACGAGCCGTATATCAACCATGCAATATTGTTTTATGCAGTATTGATCAGTTGATTATTTTAAGTTTATTTTACCCGTAATGTACCTGCATATATGATGACATAATTCTAATCATATTATTTTAAATTTTGATGCTGGTTTGAGTTTCCTTGTGCTATGCATGTAATACACCGATGTCATAGTTCTGTTTGATTACATATATGTACAACATTTCACAATCGTATTAATTTATAAAATATGAGATATTCTAATACATGTAATAGACCGGGGGTATCGATGTCATAGCTCTGTTTTATGACATGTAAGTGTACATTAAATTTCACTAGCACATTTATATTTATTGATGTACTACCGTATATTAGTAACATATCTATGTTATTTACTGTAGTAAGATTATTTCAATCGATTTTCGTCACCTACACTGTATAATGTTTCCATTGTATAGACCACCACGACATTAAATGTTCTATATTATTGTTCTACATGTTTATGTATGACAGTTTTAATCTATAACTAATCATTTACTTTTATTTCTTTTTCAGTTGGAAGTAAGTGTTATGTTCATTATAATTATGTTTTATTTAATTATATAAAGCTTATAATCACCTGTAAGGTAAGTTCTATTGTATCTACTCTGTCCACACATTTAACTATATTGATACATTATATTACTTTACATTTGTTGTTTGACAGTACCTGGCATTATGTTACAGACTTATGTATTTTTTATGCCAATCTTAATTCTAAAACAACCGACACCACACAATAATGTTTAAATGAAACCCCTGAATACACTACTAGGACCATTGTAATTGTCATTAAACGCTAAATATATCAATCGATCAATCAATCGATACAACTACCGGTATACCATGTAGCTTTTTATACTGTACGTGTATCCGTCAAACTTGTTCTGTTCTTTGGTGTATATAAGGATTAAAACTTCAAATGTTATAATATAATACGAACAATGTTGACAACGGACAAAGACCATGTGAATGCCCTTCATTAATGTTTACGTTAAAACTGTGCTGAATTTTATTCTTTACGAGCAGTAAATGTGATTTTAATAGAAAATATAAATAATAACACATTCACATTATTCCCTTATCACATTGTATGTTGGTCAGTCCATATCGTTATCAATAGCTCAATAGACAATTTTCATTTGTATGCAACTAAAATAATATAATTTAATGTGGTACCATGACATATACCCTTCATATTCTTGAATAACGGTAAAACATAAACAACAATTTATAGATTTCTCACACTAGTAAAACATAATATTTGAAAATGCGGATCTCATACATTATCATACATTTATATACATATGAGAAACATGATTAAACGTATATTCAAACTACCGAATCATTGAAAAAAGATATACTCAATAGATTTCCCAAAAGTAGCTGATCAACAAATATGAAAATAAATAGCTTTTAAATCTAAATACCCTTGTGTATCCGGATTTACTCCCTACTGGCTTGGTCCTCAATTTTGCATTCAATCAAGAAACTGTCTAAGAGTTTATTAATATTTATTATTAATTCATATATTAACGATAATTAGGAAAGTCCAACGGACCACTATCAGACTGTATTATACATTTATTTACATATCAGAAACATGATTAAAACTAAATTCAAACGACCGAACAACTTAAATAGACTTACACAATAAACTTCCCAAAAAGGTCACTGATCAACAAATATCAATATCAATACATTTTAGATTTTAATACATGTTGTATCCCGATTGACAACCTCTGGATAATATCACTCGCTCAAACCGACCATTGTATCCGGATAGAATTCTCTACTGATTTTGTCCTCCGTGTTGTATTCACTCATCAGAATGAGAAAGAGTTGATCCATTATTAACATTAATTCATATATTAACGATAATTACGGAATTCCAATGAAACAACCGAGTAACTCTTATGGTACTAGCATTTCTGAAAAAGTAAACCTCAGTTAACTGAGGACATGTATTAACTTTAATAAAATAAAATATTGGAAGGCGTTGTTTAAATAATCTTCACCAGGCACGCTTAAATATTAGATAATGATTTACATCTTTGAGACTAAATAGCGTAATACAGATTAACCAAAACCCAATACTGCTATCTATGTCTGAGGAAGATGAACCTTAATTCTACCAATAGATGCAATACCTACTAACTTAATATTACAATACGACTTACATCATGTCATCAAAAGGTAGAATTCAGAATATCTATAATATATAATTTGGCATTAAGTTGTTGGTACGACGATTGTGTTGATTGGAAATGGAAATTAATCAGAAATCATCGTATTCACTAAGCTTAATCTTCATCTGATATTGATATACACTTAAATATATATATAGAGGTCACTGAATGAAACCTTAAAATGTGCATGTTATGGGGAGTTGTCCCCGTATATTAAATAAATCAATAAACCGATTTTAAATTGTATTATTACTGAACCAAAAGAAGCTGCCCGTTTCGGAAATAGCGAATTCCTTGTAGCGCACGTCGACCTTGTTCTGAGTACTCAGTCTGAAAAAGAAACCCCTTATATCAAATGTGCAGCCAGTTAAATTGATAAGGTACTCGGTAACTATTTGCACAACCATAGTTTGATATGGGACATCACATTACAAGTAAAATGTGTGTTATTCCATTATTTAAATGACATATATAGGCTTATGACCACTTCTAATAGCTTTTGAATGAAGAAATTGAGTAATACTATTTCCATGTTCATTCTTGATGGGCTCTTCGTTTGGTTCCTATCATGGCTTCCTTGATAGCGGGTTGCTGGTAATAGGCAAACTAATGAGGCCAGGCTTCTCTGTGGCTAAATTGAAGTCATCACTGTATCCTTGTCCCACATGACCATAGTAATATTCCGTGTGTCGTTGCGGAGCATTTAGATTCGCCCGTTTAGTTCCGTGTTGTGATGTCCGGTACGATTGCCACGTAAAATCGATGTTCGATTCGAGTCATTGCCCGACATACAACATAAATAACACTAATCAAGGCACGCACAAATAAATTAAAACAAAGACAAAGTGAGCACTACAAGAAACGCACAGACATGCAAGTTGATAAAAATCTGAAATAACTAAAGCATGTAAAGCACTTTAAAAGCAGATGCTATTGCTGAACAGGACTAAAATAATAAGCTTACATGAAAGCGAAGCAAAATTAAAAGCTGATGTAACAAGCTACACAATAATAAAATTAAGTACAACATATACAAGATGGACATGATCTATTAATGGTAAAAAGCACACTTTGAAAGTTAGCACAAACTGAGCATTTGCAAGCATTCCCATTCCATGACTGGAATTCCATACGCGGGTTACACGGTGTGCACAACCTGAATGAGGTTATTTTTTCATGAACGGAACAAAAATTGCGATCAACCCTTAATTAAATAAAATTTAGTGGACACGGCGAGTTTCTGGAATAATCATCAAAGGTTAAATATTGGAAAGCCAGATAATTTACCAGAAATCTCATAAATTGAAATATGTTAAGGAAAATATTAATACTTTTTTGCAATGCGCTTGAAATAAAGACATACAACATGTTTGTATAATTGGTGAATGATGTTGATGCTTTTTGTGTTGTTACAACTTATTAATGGTACTATATAAGTGCATTTTTATGCATATTGATAATATTAAGGTCATCGTATATCTTCAATGTTTAAAGCTACAAAACAAACAAATAATGGCTTAAGAATTCCGAACTCATTATCAATCCTTAGGTTTCTAGGAAGTGTATTGTAGATCATTGTTTGTCTTTTTGTCCTTTTATCTTTAAGCCATTTTATTGTCTGTCCTGCAATTTTCGGCTTCTGATTACCTCTTTGGAATCTTCAAGTTTGTTCTTGAGTACTTATTACAAATCACTTTTAGGAGACAGGACAGATATCATGACTACGTAATCAGTGATATTTGTTGCAGACCTTACAATTACAGTCACGTAGAAACATCGTACAAAATAATATCCTGCGTGAATATAATTTGTTTCAAATCAGATTATTATCATGTCAATCATGTCCTTTATTCGCATGAGGTAGAGTTCAACAAGGGACATCGCGAGAAAAAGTAAAATAATATATCCCGATCCTTTAATTGTACATTCCCCAATTAATTATAGGTTTGGTGATTTTGTTGATCTCGTTGGGTTTTAAATAAAAGATATCACATATATAGCTAGGTATGCCTCACGAATTGAGATACACGTCGATACTGACAGTCAGGACCAGCTATATAGCGAGGCTCGTGGTCCTCTTTTCTTTGGTCTTGTTGGACATTGCATTTTCTGTCATATTAATTCTTTTGTATCTGCAAACTTTTCCTACACTCATATTCCTTCTTCTAGGTGTGGAATTATCCAACCTAGGTTGTGTGGGTTTGTTGATAAGGTCTATCCGGTTGGGTTTTAAATAAAACATATCACATATATAACTAGGTACACGAATTGAGATACACCTCGATACGGACGGTGAGGACTAGTTAGGAACGAAACATTACGACAAAACCGTTCTTCATTCATCACTTATCAACGGTGTTCTAACAAGAGTAGCACGAAGGGTGGTAGATGTGAAGTAGGAACTACTTTCCCTTCCGGGTCATATGTGTTCACTAGATTTATTGAGGGCCTCGTGGTGCTCTTTCTTTTGTTCTCTGTCTCATCTTTTGGACATTGTATTGTCTTTCATATTACTTCTTTTGTATCGGCAAATTTTTCCTCAATTCATATTCCTTCTTCTAGATGTGGAATTATCCAAACTTTGTAGTCTACGGAACCTTGATTAATATCTGTTCTTAATTTAGCTCATTCTCGAATAACTATCTAAGACGACAAATCACAAACGTTGTGCTATCAAAAAAATTGAACCTTACATGTAAAATAATACAAACTCTTGACATTAAAAGTTGAGTTTACTTTTCCGTTGTAAATTTAGTAGATTTACATACATTATTTCTCAGTGAATTTAAATTGACAGAGAGTCACTCACATAGTTTGGAAGATATTATTGCCTTCATTGTTTATGATTGCGATTATACAACTAAAATTGTATTTTCTTGAACTGATTGCGGAAAAACAACAAAATCATAGTCTATCATTAGTATTAACACAATTATGAAAACTATATCTACTGCCATTTGGATCCCGGGTGGCTCAATGAGTTACGTCGATAAATATAACAGCTCATGCAAGCCTATCATCAATACTGCGTGGATTCGCGACCAGCTTTGCATATTACAAAAATTGGTGCACTCGAATACAAACATCAAGTGATAAAGTTTACCAATTGCGTTCCCAGTGTCGGTGGTTATCTCTGTGTACTCCGACTTCCTCCATCAAAACGTGGTCGCCATGATATAGCTAAAAAAATGCTGAAAGTGACGTTAGACACAATAATTGAAATCAATAAAATGTATGTAATACAGACGTTGTGGTCTGTATAATATTTGTTATATAAAAGAAAGTTGATGTTCTTAATCAACTATTAAGTATTATTCTGCCATTTTGTTGATCGCATCTATCCCATTGAGCTTGAAATAAAGGATACCACATATACATATAGGTCAGCTTCATACCTTGTTCTACAACCCGAAATCGACAGTGAGGGTCGGTTAAGAACGTAACTTGACAACAAAAGAGATGCTTTCAATTTTCCCATTGTGAACTTTCCATTAATATGTAGGCACATTCCAGCAGGACATGCATATGGAGCATTCATAACTCAGATGATTTGATATTCCAGAGCTTGTGGTTCTTATCAGGATTTCCATGACAAAGGGTTGCTGCAAACAAGGAAGCTACTGAACCAAGGGTTCATTTTTGTAAAGTTGAAGTCAAAACTTCGAAAATTTTACGGTCGCCACCATGACTTGGTAACCATTATGGAATATCTATGTCACAAATGACCACGGATATGTTCCACTTGTCCTAAGAACGTCCTTGTTCTTTCCTCATTCTCGACTTATTACTGGGTTTGTAACTAGATTAACACGACGGGTGCCACTAATGGAGCAGGGACTGCTTTCCCTACCTGAGCACCTGAGTTCACCCCCTGGTTTTTAGTCGGGTTCGTGTTACTCGATCTTTAGTTATATATGTATGTTTTGTAGATCGTTGTTTGTCATTTTGTACTTTTTCATTTGGTCATTGTGTTGTCTGTTCTTCTTCGATATACGGATTCTGATTGCTCCGTTGGTATCTTCAAACTTGTTATCACGTATATATAAAATGATCACGGTATTGTGTCTATAATTTGTCCAGCACCAAGCGTGTGCACAGAAACATGCACCTATAAGTATTAATGTACTGTATATTAATGCAATAAATACACCAAACAACTTTGATCAAGAAGATTTCCCACCGAAAAATTTACAATAGAAAACCTTAAAATGATGTGAACTTACTCATATCAAACAAGCAAATAATGGCGTATGAATTTCGAATTCGTTATCAGTCCTTTGTTTTCTCTATAATGTATTGTATATCACTGTTAATTCGTCTGTTTGTTTATCCTTTAGACGTTATATTTTCCTCCTTCTGTCATTTAACCTTCTAATAACTCATTTGGTCCCTCCAAACCTTTCTTACTTACATATTACAGATCACCTTTAGGAGAATAGGGAACCTATACCTATCATGCCTATGTAATCAGTGATAATTGATGTATACCTCACTGTTACGTTGAAACACCGAACTAAATATCATCCTCTTGCTCCTTGCTGAAAGTGGCGTTAAACACCAAATCACAAACAACTTCTGGGTAATATCACTCGCTCAAACCGAACATTGCATCCGGATCTACCCTCTCTCTCTACTGAGTTGGTCCTCAGTGTTATATTCACTCAACATAATGACAAAGCGTTGATCAATTGTTTGTATTCATTCATATATTTATGATAATTAGTCGAATGAACCAATCGATAAACTATGATAGTGTTATGCTTTCCTTAAAAAATAAATCTCACGTATTGGTGAACACCTGTTAATTTTACTAATTAAAAACAAATAATTGGACAACGTTGTTTGAATAATCCTCTCCAGGCACGCTTTAAGCTGGAATATTTGAGAGGCAGATAGTTTAAAAGTCATTCAGAGCAAGCATGTAAAATGACTTATTGTTATTATTAATTCATATATTAACGATAATTACGAAAGTCCAATGAACAAACCAATTAACAATAATGGTACTATGCTTTCTCAAAGATTAAACCTCACTTAACTGAGGACACCTTTTAACTTCACTTAAGCTAAATAGTGGATGACGTGGTTTAAATAATCTTTACCAGGAAGCGTTGAATATTAGAGAAAAATGTAAATCTTTGAGAGTAAGAAAATTAAATAGCTTAAAACAGTATAGCCAAAACCCAATACTACTATCTATGTCTGGGGAAGATGAACATTAGTTTTAGCAATCAATACCTTCTAACTGTATATTACAATACTACTTACATCATGTTAGTAATAGTCATCAAATGGTAGAATTCGTAATATCTATAATATCTAATTTAAGTTGTTGGTACCACGATGGTGTTGATGAGATTAATGAAATTAATGAGATATCATCGTCCTCACTTAGGTTAATATTCTTCAGATATTGATATACACATAAACTTATTTATATAGGTCACTGAATGGAATCTTAAACTGTGCCTTTCATAGCAGATTTGTCCCCATATATTATATAAATCAATAAACCGATTTTACAATTGTATTATTATTGAACCAAAAGAAGCTGCCTGTTTCAATGCAGAGTTGATTAATAGTAATTATTAATTCATATATTAACGATGATTAGGAAAGTCCAATGAACCAATATCAGACAGTATCGTACCTTTATATATATATCAGAAACATGATTAAAATTAAATTTAAACTACCGAAAATCTTAAATAGACTTTCACAATAAACTTTCCAAAAAATAAGCTGATCAACAAATATCAATATCAATAAATTTTAGATTTTAATACATGTTGTATCCCGACTGAGAACCTCTGTATAATATCACTCGCTCAAACCGATAATTGTATCCGGATCAAACTATCTACTGATTTTATCCTCCGTGTTGTATTCACTCATGAGAATGATAAAGACTTGATCCATTCTTAGAATTAATTCATATACTAACGATAACTAGGGAAGTCCAAATGAAGCAACGGAGTAACTCTTATGGCACTAGGCTTTCTCAAAAAGTACACCTCACTTTCCTGAGGACAAGTATTGACTTAATAAAATAAAATATTGGAAGGCGTAGTTTATATAATCTTTACCAGGCACGCTTGAATATTAGATACTAATATTTGAGTGTAAGCAAACGACATAGCTTAATACAGGTTAACCAAAACCTAATTCAGCTATCTATGTCTGATGAAGATGGGTCTTAGCTTTAACAATAGATGCAATACCTACTAACTGTACATTACAATACAACTTACGTATCATGTCAATAATAGTCATCAAACGGTAGCATTCGTAAGTTGTTGGTACGACGATAATTTTGATTGAAAAGGGAAATTAATCAGAAATCATCGTACTCACTAAGGTTAATCTTCTTGGGACATTGATATACACTTAAACTTATATATAGAGGTCACTAAATTAAACCATAAAATGTGCATTTTATTGGGAGTTGCCTCCATATCTTATATAAATCAATAAACCGATGTTAAAATGGTATTATTATTGAACCAAATGAAGCTGTCCGTTTCGGAAATAGCAAATTTCTTTTAGCGGATTTGGACCTTGTCTTGAGTAATAATCATGTGAAAAAAAATCGTTATATCCAATACGAAGCCGATGAAATTGATAAGGTATCCCGATAACTATTGCACAACCATAGTTTGATATGGGACATCACATTCCAAATAAACTGTGTGTTATTCCATTATTTAGATGAAACATATAGGCTTATGAAAACTTCTAGAGCACACATTGAATCAGTTGTTCAATACAATACTTTTATTAAAGAAATAATGTATCCATGTCCATTCTTGATTGCCCCATCGCTTGGTTTCTATCATGGTTTCCTTGATAGCGGGTTGCTGCTAATAGGCAAACTACTGAATCAAGGGTTCCCTGTGTATGAGTTGAAGTCATCACTGTATCTATGTCACAATTGACTACATCAATGTTCCGTGTGTCGTTCCGAACATTTAAATTCGCCCGTTTAGTTCTGTCTTGTGATATCCGCTATGATTTCCACGTAAAATCGATGTTTGATTCGGTTCATGTTGTATTAGTGTAATTTGTATTTATTTACGTATACTGGTGTACAACATGATTTCATGTCTTACAGAATCTGCTAACCCATCCGGGTCCCGTCTTTTAATGGGGTTCATGTTGTTCGATCATTAGTTTTCTGTATATTGTTTTATTGATCGTTGTTTATCCTTTTTTTTTGATTTTTCGCTTTACCTTTGTCCTGTCTATCATTTGATTTACGGCTCCTAATTTCACCTGTGGTGTCTTCAAACTGTTCTCACTTGAGCATTTTATCTTCTCCATCCAGGAAAATAAAAAAAAACGCTTTAGCATGAAAATACTATGCTATAATACTATCTACGGATTGTGGTAGCTTGATATTACAATGCAAGTACTTATATGATGCATGAGCATTTAGAAGAATATTTAGTGCGCACGACGAGTTTCTCGAATAAACATCAAAGGCGAAAGTTTAGAAAGCCAAATAATTTAACGGAAATATCTGAAATTGAAACTGTCAAGGAACATATCAATCAGTGTTTGCATTGCGTTCGAAATAAAGACATTCAAAATGTCTGTTAAATTGGTGAATGATTTTGATGTTTTTTGTTTTGTTATTTTCTAAGCATTCAGCTTTGCAATGCAAGGGATTAATGTTACAACTATACCGTCGGACTAGTAGACATATTAAGTCGATATTTAATTATTCAGTAACTTGATTCATAACAGGACGTTTGTTTACTTAAATTTCTAATGTCTAAAAGATGATTTGGAAGATTTATGGTACATGTATCACACAAAACTGTAAAATGAGTTACAGCAATGACATAATGAAATATGGTACCGGGTATATTTTTTTGCGGACCAGTAAAACATATGCTAGGGCCAGTGAAATGTGACCTAAAACTGGTCCTGGACCAGTAGAACTTGATTTGTTTAACCCTTGAAGAGTTATTATAATGACGGCCTGGGGTAGGTTGTGTGATCACGAAGTACATCATTACAGTTTATCTCTGTCCTCGTTTGAATATAAGCTGCTTCAAATCAGATTTTTATCATGCCCATCATGTCTTGTATTCGTATGAGGTAGAGTTCCCAAAGGGACATCTCGAGAAAAAAATAATAATCTATCCCGATCCTTTAATTTTACGTTCACCAATTAATTCTAGGCTTGGTGATTTTGTTGATCGCATCTATCCCGTTGGGTTTTAGATAAAATATATCACATATATAGCTTGGTATGCTTCACAAATTGAGATACACCTCGACACTAACAGTGATGACTAGTTAGGAACGAAACCTTACGACAAAGCCTTTCTTCATTCATCACTTATCAACAGGTTTGTAACAAGAGTAGCACGAAGGATTGTACATGTGGAGTAGGAACTACTTACCTTTCCGGGGCATATGTTCTCACTCTAGTTTGATGGCGGGGCTCGTGGTGCTCTTTCTTGTCTTCTCGGTGTCGTCTTTTTGACATTGTATTGTCTGTCATATTACTTCTTTTGTATCGGCAAACTTTTCCTCCACTCAGATTCCTTCTATATGTGGAATTATCCAGCCTTTGTAGTCTACGGAACCTTAATTAATATATGTTCTTAATTTAACTCATTCTCGAATAAGTATCTAAGACGACAAATCACAAAAGTTGTGCTATGAAAAAAAATGAACCATACATATAAAGTAATAAAAATTTATGACATTAAAAGTTGAGTTTACTTTTACGTTGTAAATTTAGTCGATTTATATGCATTATTTCTCAGTGATTTTATATTGAAAAACGGTCATTCACATAGTTTCGAAGATATTATTGCCTTCAGTGTTTTCGATAAAAGCGAGTTCACAACTAAAATTGTATTGTCTTGAGCTGACTGCGGAAAAAACAGCAAAATCATAGTCTATCATTAATATTAACACAAATATGCGAAATATATCTACTGCCATTGGCCCAATGAATTAGGTCGTTGGATCTAACAGCTCATACAAGCGTATCAACACTATGGCGTGGGTTCGCGTCCAACTTTTTATATTACACTCGGCTCGCAACCACAAGTGATAAAGTTTGCCAGTTGCTTGCCGATTGTCGGTGGTTCTCTCTGGGTACTCCGAGTTCCTCCATCACTAAACGTGGTCGCCATGATATAGCTGAACAATTGCTGAAAGTGGCGTTAAACACCAAAATTCAAATTCAACTTTAAATTCTACTGCCGTTTAAAGCAACTCTGATCATTTTTATTTATTGAAAACGAACAGTTTATGTTTCTTTTTTCCTAATGGTTGTGATATCATCTTCAAAAGCTGGTCACTTATTCGACAAATGATTTAAGGAAAAGACCTAATATTAAGAATATATTTCGTAATTTTCATAGATGTGGTTTTATAAGTTAAATGTTGTTGTTTTTCAGTAAGAGTGTGCTTTTCCCTATGCATTCACACCTGTATATATATATATATATAACAATGCATGATACACTGAACAAGATACGATTCACTGTAATGTAATTGCTGGATACACTATGCACCAAGTGTTATAATCATTGCATTCAATAGCGGAGTACCAAGAGTTATAATCCTTGCATTCAATAGCGGAGTACCAAGAGCTATAATCCTTGTCGGTGGTTCTCTCTGGGTATTCCGAGTTCCTCCATCACAAAAAGTGGTCAGTAGTATATGGGGACAGCTCAAGTCGTATTTGAGGAGGTGCTGCGAGGAGGTGCTACCGGCATTCACGTGACCGGAAGTGACGAGATCGGAAGTGACGTCAGTCAGGTGACCGAAAGCGGCTCGGACCCGGAAGTGACGTCAGTCACCCGGAAGCATGTTCTGCGTATGCGCAACCGTTTCCCGCGTTTTTTCTTCTTACTGTAGTAGTAGTATAAAATGTACCATTGCTCATGACCGGCAGTACCAACGCTACCGGATGTGACCGAAGGTCACACTCAGGGTGTGCGCATGCGCAACCGGAAGTTGCGCAACTGTTTCCCGCGGTTTTTTCTTCTATCTGTAGTACAAATACCATGGCTGTTTCCCGTGTTTTTTCTTACTCTAGTAGTAGTACCATGGATACCGAAGGTCACCCAAAGGGTGTGCGCAACGGAAGTGAGGATTTCCTGCATAATAGGGGGTGTTCTCTACGATGTCCGCGTCTAGCCGTGGTTATCTACCCCTTTCCCATCCTTTTCATATAATATAATAATATATATATATAGATATATAGTGTTGTGTAGTACTCCAAGTATTTCTACTTTTCATTACTATAGTAGTGGGGTGTTCTCTTCGACGTCCGCGTCTAGCCCTGGTTATCTACCCCTTTCCCGCTATTTGTGTTTTGTAGTACACCAAGTATTTCTACTTTACATTACTATAGTAGTGGGGGTGTTCTCTACGACGTCCACGTCCTATATTTAACATGGTTACCAGAACTAGCCCTGGTTATCTACCCCTTTCCCACCATGTTATGTTCATATCATATACGTTTTGTGTAGTACTCCAAGTATTTCTACTTTACATTACTATAATAGTACAATAGGGGTGTTCTCTACGACGTTCGTGTCTAGCTCTGGTTATCTACCCCTTTCCCGCTATTTTCATTTCACTGGTTCACATTTTATTTTCATTTCACTGGTTATTTACCCCTTCCCCGCCATTTTATTTTCATATAATATATATGTTCTACTTTCTACTTTACTAAGAGTACATTTGAAAATCTCCATCTGCAAAACAATGTTTTTTTTATATTTTCATACTTTTAATGTTTAGAAAAGCTGAAAATTTCCAAATTTTGTCTTTTTTTCGTGTTTTGGGTGGAATTTCAACGCTAGGGCTGCTGCTGCTGCTGCTGCTCTGGATAGTGGATTTTGTCATCTCATTGGTTCAATTTCCAGTGATGTGATTGGTTGGACACGTTCAATCCGTTTTTGTCAATCCAAAAGACCACTCTGCATTTACTTATCTTTCATATTTTCCCTTTCTTTTCACTATTCAACTTACTTTTCTTCCATATTTTCCATATCTTTTCATTATTCAACTTGACTTTCCTCTGTATTTTCATATTTTTTCACTATTCAACTTGCCTTTCTTCCATATTTTCCAAATCATTTCACTATTCGACATATCTTTCTTTCATATTTTCCATATCTTTTCACTTTCAACTTACTTTTCTTCTGTATTTTCCAAATCTTTTCACTATTCAACTTACTTTTCTTCCATATTTTCCATATCTTTTCACTATTCAGCTGATCTTTTGGAAAAGTTTGCGGGGTTTTTTTCCTGTAAATTCAAAATTCATGAATATTTTTTTCAATTTATTTTTAAATGCAAATTTCAATCATCTCCTCATCATTTTTTCTTAATGAATAATAAAAAGTATTTGAACAATTAACTTTTTTGTACAAAAAAACAGAAGTAACACGGAAACTGAATATATTTTCTCCATTTTAATTTTATGTTGTTCAATGTTGTTTTTAATTCACACAGATAATTTGGAACTATAATATATTTATTGATATTATTTATTAAATTATTTTTATATTAAATTATTTTTTTTACAGGAGAAATCTTTTTTTTTTATTTGTCATAATAGATCTGACTTTAGTCTGTGATAATCTGTCCAAAATTCATGAATATTTTTTCTATTTTTTTTAATTTATTTTTAAATGCAAATTTCAGTTTTTTTTCTTCTAATCTTAACTTATCATTTCATTTATAAATGGAACAGTTTTTGTTTCATTTCCTCATCATTTTTCTTGATGAATAATAAAAAGTATTTGAACAATTAACTTTGTTTAACAAAAAACATAAGTAACATGGAAACTGAATATATTTTCTCCATTTTAATTTTATGTTGTTCAATATTGTTTTTAATTCTCACAGAGAATTTGAAACTATAATATATCAATTGATATTATTTTTAAAATTATTTTTAAATTAAACTATTTTTTTTACAGGAGAAATCATTTTTTTTACTTATAATTGATCTGAATTTAGTCTGTGATAATCTGTCAGTGCTGTGATAAAAATATTTTGTCCATTCCTTACTTGTATTTATTTATTTTTATATTCAATGTAGATTCAGTTCAATTCGTTGTTAGATTTTATTGTAAATTGTTTATTTTAAAAGTTTCTTTTCTATTTTAAAATTTGTTTTTTGTTTATTTTTAAATTAAATTGGAGAATAATTTGTTTTCACTATGCTAAAAAAATAGTTTTTTTTTCTTACTCACACAACTCACTCAATGATATTCCCAACATAATTAAGTTTTAACATTCTCCTGTGATTTTTTTGAAGGAATAACCATTGCTCTCAAATATATTGTGTTCTCCAGCTATTTGAAAAAAAGAGTATTGGGCAATGTTTTCCAGTTATCAGAAATAATCATTAACAGTTATGATATCTCCTTTATGTACAAACAGCCATGATATAACTGTAATATTGTTGAATGTGGCATGAAACACCATAATCCTAGCCCTTTATGTACATAGGCATATACCTACCTACCTATCTATCTACATTTTTATCGGAATTATAGATTTTATTTAATTTTTGCTAGTTATTTTTCTATCTTGATGAGTTTCAAATTTCCACAATCAAATTTATTTTACATAACAACCTGACACAGTGTTCTATTTTTAGAGCAGTAAGAAAACTTACTTCCTGAACAGAGTTTTAGTATATATTTACCTTCCAAAGGCAAGCACATGTCTGTATATAAGCTTAAACATATATATTTTCCTGCCAAAGGCAAGTAACTCTCTGTATATAAGTGTAACAATCGATTTCCAAATATCCATTTCTTGATACGTATTATATAATATTTCTCTTTCTGCACATGTATATGTCCAAATACAGAGTGATGACCCCCTTTGTCATCCACATAAAGAGTTATGTCCCATACTGCAGTGTTAAACCTCCACATACAGGGTTATGTCCCCTACTGCAGTGTTATCCCTACATAAATAGCTATGTCCCCTACTGCAGTGTTAAACCTCCACATAAAGAGTTATTCCCCCTACTTTAATATTATCCTTGCACATACAGAGTTGTAACTTATACACTACATAAAGAGTTATGTCCCCTATTACACAGTTATCCCTTCAGGTACAGAGTTATTCTCCCATACTGTAGGGCATGATGCAAACTTAAATAGATTACACGCAGTATCAATTGTTTTGTAAAACAAATCATGACAATAAGAAAATATAATAAAATTATATGAAATGAAGGTTTAGAAAGTGATGGGCAACAATTCCACCAATATATATAAAAAAGAACAGTCATCTCCTACCTTAACTCACTGAACACACAAAATAAGGGGGACAGTAACATAGGACATTGGAAATCCAGGCCTTGGGTTGGATCAGGTAGTCACCACACCATACCCTTGTGCTGCAACATCCAGATTCCTGCAACTGACAAGGCGATGGTTGCATTTCTTCGTGAATCCATTCATCGTATTTTAACGACCCTATATATATATAAATATATAATATTTAAAAAAAAAGAGAGTTTTAAATCAGTGTATAACGATTAAACATTTTTCTAAAATAATTATCGGACATTGAAAAAAAAACATATTTAAAAAAATGTAATTTCTTAATTATAATCTTCTTTTCATAAATAGCACAAACCACAACGTTTGAAATATCAGTTACTTGTGTGACGTTATAAAAACATTTCATTTTCCCGTATTTTTTTCAAACCGTAACGTTTGAAATGCAACGTTACTTGTTTTCCGCGTATCATTTTCCCGTGTTTTTTTTCAGACCGCAACGTTTGAAATACTTCTTTACTTGTTTGACGTTATAAAACATTTCATTTTCCCGTACTATAAAAAAAACAAAGCAAAAAACCTAGCCTGTTCATTAACGACATCAAGTAATTTAGGAAGAGAGCAGGACAACCCTTTCACGGGGGGTTGGTATTAAAAGAGAAATAATAAAAATACATGTAATGTAAAACAAGTATCTATGAAATATGTATTGTAAAGTCTGTTTGGAAACCACACAAGTTTTCTCATATTCATTAAGATCCATCACATATCTTAGATATTGTTATGTGAAATATCATGTTGTCGTTCTTTAGCCTTACCCCGGTTAAGCATCTGTACAGTAGAATGTGATGGTATTGTACATTATTTTGTTAAATGTCTTGATCAATCCACTATAGGGATTGGCAAAAATACATCTCACACACAACTAATAATAGAATCGGAGTTATTTATTAACTTCAACACACACCAAAAACAACAATCATCATAATTCATTATGCATTAGTTCTTGAATTATCTCCCTTGATATCATTAGTAAATATCAGGTTGTCTTCTCTTGCCTTGTTGCATATTAAAAATATATGTGCGTTCCATGAAAGTTTGTAATAAACTATAATGAAGTCTGCGTTTGATTTTATTTGTATTCTATAAATAAACTAATTTACAATCTGTGTTTAATGTTTTTTATCGCGAAGTTCTTTTTCTGTAATGTGAGTATTTACACAAAACTACTATTTAAACAAATAAATAAACATAGACCAGAGGCAATTATCCACCCACACATTACTTTGGGCAATGGTCTTGGTAAATCTGCTCTCGTATTTTCCCATCTTTAAGTATTCATTTGTCTTACTAATCTACTACCAGGATGAAATATATTGATAAATTTGACCAATTGCTGATCATCCACCAGTGAACGTCTACGGTTGATAACACATTGTACGATCGTTGATACATTTCACGATTTTATACTATGTAGTAAAACATTTCCCATCATCAATAAAATCATCATTAAATAACTGGTGTCCAATTAAAATGTGGTGGTGGTGGTGGTGTGTTAAGGGTTTGATCAGTACTTGACACCTTTGAGGACCTGTAGACCATCATAATGCGGGAAAGGTGTGCTACCGGAAGTGATGTGACCGGAAGTATGCGCATGCGCACACCCTGAGTGTGACCTTCGGTCACTTCCGGTAGCCTTGGTACTTCCGGTCATGCGCAATGGTACATTTTATACTACTCCTACAGTAAGAAAAAAACGCGGGAAACGTTGCGCAACTTCCGGTTGCGCATGCGTACTACATACTTCCGGGTGACATACGTCACTTCCGGTTCCGAACCGCTTTCGGTCACGTGACTGACGTCACTTCCGGTCTCGTCACTTCCGGTCACGTGACTTCCGGTAGCACCTCCTCGCAGTACCTCCTCAAATACGACTTGAGCTGTCCCCATATACTACTGTGGTCGGCATGATATAGCTGAACAATTGCTGAAAGTGCCGTTAAACACCAAAATTCAAATTCAACTTTAAATTCTACTGCCGTTTAAAGCAACTCTGATCATTTTTATTTATTGAAAACGAACAGATTATGTTTCTTTTTTCTTAATGTTTGTGATATCATCTTCAAAAGCTTGTCACTTATTCGACAAATGATTTAAGGAAAAGACCTAGTATTAAGAATATATTTCGTAATTTTCATAGATGTGGTTTTATAAGTTAAATGTTGTTGTTGTTTTTTTTTGTAAGAGTGTGCTTTTCCCTATGCATTCACACCTGTATATATATATAACAATTCATGATACACTGAACAAGATATGATTCACTGTTATGTAATTGCTGGATACACAATACACCAAGAGTTTTAATCCTTGCATTCAATAGCGGAGTACCAAGAGTTATAATCCTTGCATTCAATAGCGGAGTACCAAGAGCTATAATCCTTGCATTCAATAGCGGAGTACCAAGAGTTATAATCCTTGCATTCAATAACGGTGTAATACCACAAATCATTAAAAGTTTTTTTTAACAGCAAACTAAACATCTTGAACGAACTTACAATTTCAAAAGAGAAGTAACCGATTGCTTACACTTCCGGAGCACACGAGTTCACCCCCGGTTTTCAGTGGGGTTCGTGTTACTCGATCTTTAGTTTTATTTATGTTTTGTAGGTCGTTGTTTGTCCTTTTGTACTGTTTTTCGTTTGGCCATCGTATTGTATGTTCTTCTTCGATATACGGCTTCTGATTGCCCCGTTGGTATCCTCAAACTCTTCTTGTTAAGGCGTATATACGGAATGATCCCTGTATTGTGTCTATAATTTGTCCAGTATCACGCGTGTGCACAGAAAACTATACCTATAATTATTTATATACTGTATCTTAATGCAATAAATACACCAAGCAACTTTGATCAAGAAGACTTCCAACAGAAAAATTTACAATAACAAAACCTTAAAATTATGTGAACTTACTCATATCAAACAAACAAATAATGGCTATGAATTGCGAATTCGTTATCAATCCTTAGTTTTCTCTGTAATGTATTGCATAACACTGTTAATTCTTGTATTTATTTATCCTTTAAACGTTATATTTTCCTCCTTCTGACATTTAGGCTTCTAATAACTCATTTGGTCCCTTCAAACCTTTCTTACGTACATATTACAGATCATCTTTAGGAGGATAGGGAACCTATACCTATCATGCCTATGTAATCAGTGATAATTGATGTAGACGTTACTGTTAAGTAGAAACACCGAACTAAATATCATCCTTAGTCTATATAATGTGTTTCCAATCAGATTTGTAATACGTCTATCCTTGTTTTTATTCGTACGATGCAAAATGCATGCAAGGAACCTCTCTAGATAAATATACAAACAAAAACAACTACCGGTGGCGTCGGCGTATGCAAATAAGTTGTAGGTCTTTAAGTTATAGACATTTAAATATGTCTTCTGATTTCACGGCTACATTAACAAATACAACTGATTAATAGTACTATATAAGTACTGATTGATGCATAGTGATCACATAAAGGTTATACTATTGTGTGACATCATTATTAATCGTGAGGCTCTTATTTTCATGGATTTCGTGAATTTCGTGGTACACTTAAAAACTAAAAAAATTAAATGCAACGACATATATTTTCCCTTTGATTGTTGCCTATAATGCTTGAATCCACGAATTCAAGAACCCAAGGATCACTGCATTTTGTAGAAATCACGAATATTGGAGCTAACGAACAAAAGTACTTTCACATTAAATAGAATTGAAAACTCTTGGTGTGTATTTTATGAAAGTTTTAAGCTATGATACAAATATATAATGGCGTATGAATTTCGAACCTGTTATATATCAATACTTTTAGGTGTAGTGTTTTGTATATGACCGTGTTTCTTTTTGTCCGTTTATCCTTTGGCCGTTTTCTTTTTGTCCTTCCGCAATTTACGGCTTCTGATCACCTCTTATGTATCTTCAAACCTTCATAACGTACATATTACAGATCACCTTTAGTCGGACAGGGAACCGATACCTATCATGCCTTCGTAATCAGTGATAATTGTTGTATACATTACTGCTACGTAGAAACATCGAACTAAATATTATCCTCCGTCAATATCATTTCTTTCCAATGAACTTTAATATCATCCTCATTCTATATATTATGTGTAATCTAATTAAAATTAGCTTTACCCACTTGCTCCCCTTTTTTTGTTTTGTGGCTGCGTGGTAGATCTAACAACACCCCGTTAAGGGTTGCGTCAGGGGTTAACATGAATACATTAAAACTGACAAATCAACGATGCTTCTACAAACTCAGGAAGAAAAGAACGACAACTCTGGGAAAATTAACAAGCACATGCATTTTCAAACGCATCCGATAGACTCCGAATGGTTAAAACAAATAAATGTCTGCGCCATTGTTTGTCGCTTGAAGAAATGAAATAACAAAAACCCGCAATCAGCGACATTTGATACGCCAAAAAAGAAGTATATAAGAAACAATATGTGTGTAATATGTGGCATTTCCTACATACAAACAAAAATAACACCCGAAGTTAACAAGATGACGTA
>MJUT01047816.1:63558-79203 GCA_002080005.1 Gigantidas platifrons | reverse complement strand
CTATCCTGTTTAGGCCTTTTGTTTCTCTTCCCTCAGGCATGGGTGACATTAGCTGATTGTGGCTATCCTGTTTAGACCTTTTGTTTCTCTTCCCTCAGGCATGGGTGACATTAGCTGATTGTGGCTATCCTGTTTAGACCTTTTGTTTCTCCTCCCTCAGGCATGGGTGACATTAGCTGATTGTGGCTATCCTGTTTAGACCTTTTGTTTCTCCTCCCTCAGGCATGGGTGACATTAGCTGATTGTGGCTATCCTGTTTAGACCTTTTGTTTCTCTTCCCTCAGGCATGGGTGACATTAGCTGATTGTGGCTATCCTGTTTAGACCTTTTGTTTCTCCTCCCTCAGGCATGGGTGACATTAGCTGATTGTGGCTATCCTGTTTAGACCTTTTGTTTCTCCTCCCTCAGGCATGGGTGACATTAGATGATTGTGGCTATCCTGTTTAGGCCTTTTGCTTCCAAACACTTTTAAATTATTTGGCTTTCCAATATTTCGATATTGAGTACCTGATGAAGGTTTTTCTAGAAATGTGTCGTGCACAGTAAATTTGATATCTACATTTTTATTGCATCAGAAATTATTCATTGACTTGACACCATCATATAATGCTTATAGTAATCTTAGGGACAATCGTCAAGGTGTGTTCCTAGAGGGGTCCAATGAAGGGTTTAAGCAAAGACAGCTATCACCTTCTATTGATAAATCACTGAAATAGTATCACCTATCATGGAAGATGAGATATACCAATTACATTTCCTGTACTAATATTATCATTTCCTGTACTAATATTATCATTTCCTGTACTAATATTATCATTTCCTGTACTAATATTAACATTTCATGTACTAATATTAACATTTCCTGTACTAATATTATCATTTCCTGTACTAATATTATCTTTTCCTGTACTAATATTATCATTTCCTGTACTAATATTATCATTTCCTGTACTAATATTATAATTTCCTGTACTAATATTATAATTTCCTGTACTAATATTATCTTTTCCTGTACTAATATCATTTCTTGTACTAATATTATAATTTCCTGTACTAATATTATCATTTCCTGTACTAATATTATCTTTTCCTGTACTAATATCATTTCTTGTACTAATATGATCATTTCCTGTACTAATATTATAATTTCCTGTACTAATATTATCATTTCCTGTACTAATATTATCTTTTCCTGTACTAATATCATTTCTTGTACTAATATTATAATTTCCTGTACTAATATTAACATTTCCTGTACTAATATTATCATTTCATGTACTAATATTAACATTTCCTGTACTAATATTATCTTTTCCTGTACTAATATTATCATTTCTTGTACTAATATTAACATTTCATGTACTAATATTAACATTTCCTGTACTAATATTATCTTTTCCTGTACTAATATTAACATTTCCTGTACTAATATTATCATTTCCTGTACTAATATTATCCATAATGTTGAATAGATCTGTTTCTTTGTAAATATACACAGGGGAAAGTGGCAATACCATTAGTTGGTGTAAATATACATAGGGGAAGAGTGGCAATACCATTAGTTGGTGTAAATATACACAGGGGAAGAGTGGAAATACCATTAGTTGGTGTAAATATACACAGGGGAAGAGTTGAAATACCATTAGTTGATGTAAATATACACAGGGGAAGAGTGGAAATACCATTAGTTGGTGTAAATATAACACAGGGGAAAGTGGAAATACCATTAGTTGGTGTAAATATATACAGGGGAAGAGTGGAAATACCATTAGTTGGTGTAAATATACACAGGGGAAGAGTGGCAATACCATTAGTTGGTGTAAATATACACAGGGGAAGAGTGGCAATACCATTAGTTGGTGTAAATATACACAAGGGAAGAGTGGAAATACCATTAGTTGGTGTAAATATACACAGGGGAAGAGTGGAAATACCATTAGTTGGTGTAAATATACACAGGGGAAGAGTGGCAATACCATTAGTTGGTGTAAATATACACAGGGGAAGAGTGGCAATACTTAAAAAATTTAGTACTGTTTGACTACTATTTTACCTATTATTTCCAGTATTGTTATAAATGCTGTTTTAGTGACAACCGGAGCCTTTGAACCGTAATGGAAGCGAGAGGTTGGTGCCGTAAAATCTGATTCAATCCACCATTTCTTTAGAAATGCTTGTACCAAGTCAGGGCCATTGCGATTTCCCAGTTTCCCGGTTGTTGACTGATTTTGTCTGTTTATTGATTTATGAGTTTTGAATTTCCCTTTGGAAGATTGCTCTGTGTTTGGTAATTTTGTTATTACCCTTATATACCATTAGTTGGTGTAAATATACACAGGGGAAGAGTGGCAATACCATTAGTTGGTGTAAATATACACAGGGGAAGAGTGGCAATACCATTAGTTGGTGTAAATATACACAGGGGAAGAGTGGAAATACCATTAGTTGGTGTAAATATACACAGGGGGAAAGTGGCAATACCATTAATTGACTTTTATAACCATGCCAGTTTTAAATGCCTGTCTCAAGTCAGGACTTAGATTTTCATTTGTTACTAATAAATGACCTTTTGGCGATACAAACCTTCAAAGATTGGAGACAGGTACATGTAGTATGAAATAATAAGTTGCATTTTATTTTATTTTCCAGATCAAATTATACCTGTATCTTCACCAGTAACTACCATGCCACCACCCCCTCCACCAATGACACAGCTGGCTGTTCCATTACAACCACCCCCCATCTTCCATCAGCCACCTATGGTGGCATTCAATGGTCACATGACAGAAACGCCCCCACTTCCACATATGAACATTCCCGTAGCATGTTTGGGTATGGAAGGTCAACCACCACCCTTACCACCACACATGATGAATGGTGCCATGGTGCCGTTTAATGGTGAAAATGGCATGATGGGAAGACCTGATAATATGACAAATCCAGTCGTGTATGTACCATATATGGAAACTATCATGCCTACAGAAGTGAACGTGGATTATCCTCCATCAGAAGATAGTCGTGGATTAGATCTACCTTTAAATGGTAAGATAATTAAGTCAGCAGACGTCACCATGTTATGTGAAATGATAAAAAAAAACTGAAATTGAAAATTGACATTATATCATGTTATTTATTGTGCACCTGTGAAGAATAGTTTGTTGGGGTGTATTGTTTATCCATTGTGCATCTTTATATCAGAATAAAGGGTAAATGTTTTCAGAGAAAACTTCCCCCTAGATCATTATATGAGCAGGATCAATAAAATTGGATCATTTTTATCTCAACAAAGTACAGTTCATTGAACTTTTATTTTATTTTATTTTATTAGTTCACCTGGACCAAAGGTCCATGTGAACTATTGCCATCACTTGGCGTCCGTCGTCTGTAAACTTTTCACATTTCAAGCTTCTTCTCCGAAACCACCGGGCCAATTGGAACCAAACTTAGCAGGAATGTTGCTTGGAAGGTCCTCTACAAAGTTTCTGTTTTTCGCTCCAGTCGGATATTCAACATCGCTGCCAGGGCCAATAATATGCTCTGATTGGCTGAAATTTCAAAGATCTTCTTCTCTGAAACTGACTGAACTCATACTGTAAATGAATGATCATTGGAATGTCCTTTACCAAGTTTCCGTTTTTTATGCCGATTGGAAATCCAAGATGGTTTTTTGTTCTGATATGAAATTCAAAATGGCGACTACGGCAGGACTTAGTTTAACGTTGGACCCTATGGGAAAAATGTTTCAAAACGCTTCTTCTCTGAAAGCACTTGGACAATTGAAACCAAACTACCCAGGAATGATCATTGGAAGGTCTTCTACAAAGTTTATGTTTTTTATGCTGATCGGAAATCCAAGATGGCCACCACCGCAGGACATAGATTAACATTAAACCCTATGGGAAAATGTTCAAATGCCTTCTTCTCAGAAACTACAAATATGATTAAAGCCAAACTGTACATGACTGTTCATTGGATGGTTCTCTACAAACTTTAGGTTTTTTGTTCCGATATGAAATTCAAAATGGCGGCTACAGCAGGACTTAGTTTAACATTGGACCCTATGGGAAAAATGTTTCAAAACGCTTCTTCTCTGAAACCACTTGGACAATTGAAACCAAACTGCACAGGAATGATCATTGGAAGGTCCTCTACCAACTATATGTTTTTTATGCCGATCAGAAATCCAAGATGGCTGCCATTGCAGGACATAGATTAACATTGGACCCTATGGGAAAATGTTCAAATGTCTTCTTCACCAAAACTACAATTATGATTAAAGCCAAACTGTACATGAATCTTCATTGGATGGTCCTCTACAAACTGTAGGTTTTTTGTTCCGATATAAATTGGAAGATGGCGGCTACAGCAGGACTTAGTTTAACATTGGACCCTATGGGAAAAGTGTCGCAAAACGCTTCCTCTCTGAAACCTTTTGGACAATTTAAACTAAACTGCCCAAGAAGATCATTGGAAGGTCCTCTACAAATTTTAAGTTTTTTATGCCGATCGGAAATCCAAGATGGCCGCCACTGCAGGACATAGATTAACATTGGACCCTATGGGGAAATTTTCAAATGCCTTCTTCGCAGAAACTACAAATATGATTAAAGCCAAACTGTACATGAATGTTTATTGAATGGTCCTCTACAAACTTTAGGTTTTTTGTTCCAATATGAAATTCAAAATGGTGGCTACAGCAGGACTTAGTTTAACTTTGGACCCTATGGGAAAAATGTTTCAAAACGCCTCTTCTTTGAAACCACATGGACAATTGAAACCAAACTGCCCAGGAATAATTATTTGAAGGTCCTCTAAAAAGTTTGGGTTTTTTATGCCGATCCGAAATTCAAGATGGCTGCCACCACAGGTCATAGTATTAACACGGGACCATATGGGGAAAATACAGAAATATGTTCTTCTCTGAAGCTGTTCCACTGATTGAACCTAAATCATTGGAAGGTCCTTTACAAACTTTGTGTTTTTTATGTTGATCGGAATTCCAAGATGACTACCATTGCAGGACATAGTTTTTACATTGGACCAATTGGTTCTTTTTGTAACCAGGTGAACGATACAGGCTCTTGAGAGCCTCTGGTTTTATTTTTTTCAAATTCCAACAAGTAACATATTAAAAGATACATCGTATGAACTTCTATATAAATGGAGTACAATTATTTTATTGAGAGTTTTAACCCTGGGAATTTTAGTACATAAAACATGTTTATATTGCTATGAACAAAAACTTACTATATTGTTGAACTTGATTATTATGTAGATGGTGGTGAAATAAATTTGACATTTTGCACGTGTACTAACTCGTGACATCACAGAACTGATTTTTTTTTTCTTTACAAATCCTTTGTATATTACAGGTGACAATATAGTTCATTTTATTTAAGTCACAAATCAACATGAAATTTCAATAGATAAATATTTATTAAAAGTAATCCTGATTTTCTATTATCAAGAATATTTCTTCATAATCTCATTAAAAAGAAAAAAAAACACAAAACTAAAAAAGTTACTTGTTCACTCAAAATTGCTCACTTGTCATTAAACAACAATCACTCACTAGAAATTGTCCACTTGGCATTGAATAGCTATCACTCACTAGAAATTGTCCACTTGGCATTGAATAGCTATCACTCACTAGAAATTATCCACTTGGCATTGAATAGCTATCACTCACTTGAAATTGTCCACTTGGCATTGAATAGCTATCACTCACTAGAAATTGTCCACTTGGCATTGAATAGCTATCACTCGCTAGAAATTGTCCACTTGGCATTGAATAGCTATCACTCACTAGAAATTGTCCACTCGACATTGAATAGCTATCACTCGCTAGAAATTGTCCACTCTGCATTGAATAGCTATCACTCACTAGAAATTGTCCACTTGGCATTGAATAGCTATCACTCGCTTGAAATTGTCCACTCGGCATTGAATAGCTATCACTCACTAGAAATTGTCCACTCAACATTGAATAGCTATCACTCGCTAGAAATTGTCTACTTGGCATTGAATAGCTATCACTCGCTAGAAATTGTCTACTTGGCATTGAATAGCTATCACTCACTAGAAATTGTCCACTTGGCATTGAATAGCTATCACTCGCTAGAAATTGTCCACTTGGCATTGAATAGCTATCACTCACTAGAAATTGTCCACTTGGCATTGAACAACTATCACTCACTAGAAATTGTCCACTCGGCATTGAATAGCTATCACTCGCTAGAAATCGTGCACTTGGCATTGAATAGCTATCACTCGCTAGAAATTGTCCACTCGGCATTGAATAGCTATCACTCGCTAGAAATTGTCCACTCGGCATTGAATAGCTATCACTCGCTAGAAATTGTCCACTCAGCATTGAATAGCTATCACTTGCTAGAAATTGTCCGCTCAGCATTGAATAGCTATCACTCACTAAAAATTGACACTTGGCATTGAATAGCTATCACTCGCTAGAAATTGTCCACTTGGCATTGAATAGCTATCACTCACTAGAAATTGTCCACTCGGCATTGAATAGCTATCACTCGCTAGAAATTGTCCACTCTGCATTGAATAGCTATCACTCACTTGAAATTGTCCACTTGGCATTGAATAGCTATCACTCGCTAGAAATTGTCCACTTGGCATTGAATAACTATCACTCACTAGAAATTGTCCACTCGGCATTGAATAGCTATCACTCGCTAGAAATTGACACTTGGCATTGAATAGCTATCACTCGCTAGAAATTGTCCACTCGGCATTGAATAGCTATCACTCTCTAGAAATCGTCCACTTGGCATTGAATAGCAATCACTCGCTAGAAATTGTCCACTCGGCATTGAATAGCTATCACTCGCTAGAAATTGTCCACTTGGCATTGAATAGCCATCACTCGCTAGAAATTGTCCACTCGGCATTGAATAGCTATCACTCGCTAGAAATTGTCCACTCGGCATTGAATAGCTATCACTCGCTCACTCAAATCAAAAATATTATAATAAGTGCATTCATGAGATGAAAAATGTAATCCAACTAGTCAAACTTAGCACAATGTTGCTTGAATTTTGAATTTTTGTTATTTAACGCCACTTTCAACAATATTTCAGCTATATCATGGCGACCAGTTTTAGTGGTGGAGGAAGCCGGAGTTCCCGGAGAGAACCACCGACTCTGGGCAAGCAATTAGTAAACTTTATCACTTGCGACTGCGAGTCGAGTGCACCCTTTTTTAGCTCACCTGACCCAAATGGTCACGTGAGCTTTTGTCATCACTTTGCGTCCGTCGTCTGCGTCTGTAAACTTTTCATACTTTCTTCTTCTTCTTTGAAACCACTGAACTGATTTGGACCAAATATGGCAGAAGTGTTCATTGGGAGGTCCTCTACTAAATTTGTTATTTTGGTGCAGATTAGAAATCCAACATGGCCGCCAGGGCCAATAATGTGTTCTGATTGGTTGAAACTTTGAAAATCTTCTTGTCAGAAACTACTTAGCCGATGGAATTGTAACATTACAGAAATGATGACTGGATGGTCCTCTACTAAATTTGTTATTTTTGTGCCGATCGCATATCCAAGATGGCCGCCATGACTCGACTTAGTTTAACATTGGACCCTATGGGAATTTCACATTTTCATCTTTTTTTCTGAAACCACACAACAGATTTGAACCAATCTTGGCAGAAATGTTCATTAGATGGTCATATACAAGATTTTTGTTTTTGGTGCTGATCGGAAATCCAACATGGCTGCCAGGGTTCATAATGTGTTCTGATTGGTCGAAATTTTAAAAATCTTATTGTTAGAAACCACTAAGCCAATTGAATTGTGACTTTACAGGAATGATCATTGGGTGATCCTGTACTAAATTTGTGAATCGTTTGCTGATCGGAAATTCAAGATGGCCACCATGACTCGACTTAGTTTAACATTGGACCCTGTGGGAATTTCACATTTTCATCTTTTTTTTCTGAAACCACGAAACAGATTTGAACCAAACTTGGCAGAAATGTTCATTAGATGGTCATATACAAGATTTTTGTTTTTGGCGCTGATCGGAAATCCAACATGGTTGCCAGGGCCCATAATGTGTTCTGATTGGTCGAAATTTTAAAAATCTTCTTGTTAGAAACCACTAAGCCAATTGAATTGTGACTTTACAGGAATGATCATTGGGTGATCCTGTACTAAACTTGTGAATCGTTTGCTGATCGGAAATTTTAGATGGCCACCATGACTCGACTTAGTTTTAACATAGGACCTATGGAAAAAATGTTTAAAAGTCTTCTCCTCTGAAACCAGCAAGTCAATTTAAAGCAAACATGGCATGAATGGTCCTTAGGTGGTAAACTTTCAAAATTATGTCCTGTGAGCCCGACCTCCATCCAAGATTGCCGCAGTCAGCGGACATAGTTTTAACATAGGACCCTATGGGAAAATTGTTTAAAAGTCTTCCCTCTGAAACCAGTCAGCCAATTTAAAGCAAATATGGCATGGATGGTCCTTGGGTAGTATACTTTTAAAATTGTGTCCGGTGACTACTACCTCCATCCAAGATGGCTGCCATGAGCAGACATAGTTTTAACATAGAACCCTATGGGATTTGAATAGTAACTTAGATGTATTCGGCATGCAGACATTCTTAAGAGGACTTGGTTATGTCAGGTGAGCGATACAGGCTCATGTGAGCCTCTAGTTGTAATTTACAAGGCCGGGTGCGAACCCACGCCATATTGGTGATAGGCTTGTATGAGTTGTTAGATCCAATGACCTGACTCATTGAGCCACGGGGCCCCGTTTGATGTTACTTGACTTGCTATTCATTTTTTATATCTATTTCAGTGGAGGCATCAAATATCTTCATAAAAAAAAAAAAAAACAAAGATTAATGGCTAGTTATCTAGTTAAGTCATTTACATCAATTCCAAAATTGGAAATGAAATTAACTGCATCGGTGGCATAATGGTTAGTGTGCTCACCTCGATGTGCGGTGAATCGTGGGTTCTAAGCATGCAGCATTAAGGAGAAAGAGCAAAGACTGGTTGGCACGGAATCAGAATAATGTGTCTGAGTGGAACCACATGTCTACCCGCAGACCTTTGTTTCAGTGAGCTAGCACTATAAATATCCATCTTGGCATGTTGGTCTAATACAAAGCAGACCTCAACATCATCTCATTGAAAATTAACTTGTTCTCACCATGATATAGCTGAAAAATTGCTGAATTGGCATTAAACAAGAATCACTCGCTCATTATTAGAAGTGAAATTTTATAAAGTTTTAAACCAAACAAACCATTACTTTAAAAAATAATATATATTCATACATGTACTTTGATTACACCAAAAAACGTGAAAATAAAACTAAGATTTTCACTTTGATTTTTAGCTCACCACTGGGCATCCGTCGTCTGTCTGTCGTTAGCTTTTTGCATTTTAATCAACTCCTCTAAAACCACTGGGCCAATTGCAACCAAACTTTGGTGGAATGGTCCTTGGATGGCCCCCTTCCAAAATTGTGTCAGGTGATCCCGACTCCAAACCAAGATGGCCACCAAGCTAAAAATAGAAAAAAGGGGGGGAATGAAATTTCAATTGTCTATTGCTGCTTTAGTATAAGTCAAAATGAGCCGATTTATACCGATTATGCAAATTAGGCATATTTTGTACTTTTCGTCCTTTATTTCAAAAACTATAAGAAATAGATGTTAAATTCAAACTGCATACATGTTCAACATGTCAAGATCTACCTACCCTGCAATTTTGAAGTAAATTTGATTATCCATCTTGGAGTTACTGCCCTTTTTTCATCAAATTTTTTAAAATTTTAATACTTTTAGTCTTATATTTCAAAAACTATAAGAGATAAAGGTTAAGTTTAAATTGCAAAAATATCCAGCATGTCAAGATCTACCTACCCTGCAATTTTGAAGTAAATCCCATTACCCGTTTTGGGTTATTTCCCCTTTTTTTTTTAGCTCACCTGACCCAAAGGGTCATGTGAACTTTTGTCATCACTTTGCGTTCGTCGCCGTCGTCCGCATCTGTAAACTTTTCATACTTTCTTCTTCTTCTTTGAAACCACTGAACTGATTTGGACCAAATTTGGCAGAAATGTTCATTGGGAGGTCCTCTACTAAATTTTTTATTTTGGTGCAGATCGGAAATCCAACATGGCCGCCAGGGCCAATAATGTGTTCTGATTGGTTGAAACTTTGAAAATCTTCTTGTCAGAAACTACTCAGCCGATGGAATTGTAACATTATAGAAATTATAACTGGATGGTCCTCTACTAAATTTGTTATTTTTGTGCTGATCGCATATCCAAGATGGCCGCCATGACTCGACTTAGTTTTAACATAGGACCCTATGGGAAAAATGTTTAAAAAAATTTTCCTCTGAAAGCAGTCGGTCAATTTAAAGCAAACATGACATGAATGGTCCTTAGGTGGTCAACTTTCAAAATAATGTCATGTGACCCCGACCTCCATCCAAGATGGCCACCATCAGCGAACATAGTTTTAACATAGAACCCTATGGAAAAAATGTTTAAAAAATGTTTCCTCTGAAACCAGTAAGTCAATTTAAAGCAAACATGGCATGAATGGTCCTTAGGTGGTCAACTTTCAAAATAATGTCCTCCATCCAAGATGGCCGCCATCAGCAAACATAGTTTTTAACATAGGATCCTATGGGAAAAATGTTAAAAAAAAATTTTCCTCTGAAACCAGTAAGCCAATTTAAATCAAACATGGCATAAATGGTCTTTAGGTGCTAAACTTTTAAAATTATGTCCTGTGATCCCGACCTCCATCCAAGATGGCCGCCGTCAGTGAACATAGTTTTAACATAGGACCCTATGGGGAAAATGTTTAAATTTTTTTTCCTCTGAAACCAGTTAGCCAATTTAAAGCAAACATGGCATGAATGGTACTTAAATGGTCAACTTTCAAATTTTGGTGCTGATCGGTAATTAAACATGGCTGCCAGGGGTAGATAATGTTTTCTGATTCGTCAATCTTTAAAAATCTTCTGGTCAGAAACTAATGATTCAATTGAATTTGTTTTCTGGTGTGAATGATCTATGGATGGTCCTCTGCCTAAATTGTAAATTTGGTTCCGATTGGAAATTCAAGATGGACGCCATAGACGAACAAAGTTTAACATAGAAGCCTACAAGACCCAATGGGAATTTGTACTGAGTTGTTCTCAGAAAATACCAAGCCAGTTGACTTGATTTGTTCTATGCTGCTCCTATCTGCAAACAGAAAGACTTGAAAAATATGCTTGTTGATAACCTTCTTCAAGAATTAAAACTTAAGCAGTCTAATATACTTACCATGGGAGATTTTAATTTTGACTAGGTTTTCAGAATTTATGGAGCACACATTCAATAGTAAGCAAATTGTGTCTTTAAGTCGCAAGAAAATATGAATCTTTGTTAGACTTCACGTTCCTAAGGATTTACCCTGCCAATTATTACTAGGTGAGGGATGACAGGCTTTCCAGAGCCTCTAGTTTTTTTTTTTTTATCAAATTTTCAGAATTTTAATACTTTTCGTCCTTTATTTAAAAAACTATAAGAGATAGATGTTAAGTTGAAACTACATAAATGTTCAGTATGTCAAGATCTATCCATCCTGCAATTCTGAAGTAAATCCCATAACCCATTTTGGAGTTATTGCCCTTTTTTCGTCAAATTTTTAAAATTTTAATACTTTTCGTCCTTTATTTCAAAAACTATAAGAGATATATGTTAAGTTTAAACGGCAAACATGTTCAGCATGTCAAGATCTACATACCCTGCAATTTTGAAGTAAATCTGATTACCCATCTTGGAGTTATTGCCCGTTTTTCATTAAATTTTTAAAATTTTGATACTTTTCGTCCTTTATTTCAAAAACTATAAGAGATAGATGTTAAGTTTAAACTGCAAACATGTTCAGTATGTCAAGATCTATCGACCAAGGTGGCCCCACAGCCGAACTTAGCTGAACATAGGACCCTGTGGGAAATTCACATAAAAATCTTCTCGTCTGGAACCAGTTGCTCAATTGGAACCAAACTTTGATAAAATATTCATTAGATGGTCCTCTTCCAAAATTGTGTCTAGTGGTCCCACTCTCTGACCAAGATGGCTGCACAGCTGAACTTAGTTTAACATAGGACCCTATGGGAAATTCACATAAAAACCATCTTGTCTGGAACCAGTAGCTCAATTAGAACCAAACTTGGATGGAATAGTCATTCGATGGTCCTTTTCCAAAATTGTGTATGGCAGTCATGCACTCCCACCAAAATGGCCACCACAGTGCAGTTGCGTTGTTATTGAAAGCAGCTTTGATCCAGGTGAGCGATTACAGGCTCCTGGGAACCTCTGGTATTAGTTGTTGAAACACAACACTTTAAAATCAATTAAAGTATTTAATTTGACATTGTAGAATTGATTGACTATTATATATTACTTCACTGTGATTCAGGTTATGTAATTATTGAATAATTTGTCAAGCTGTTGTCTGTCTAACTTAATTAAGACAAACCTTCATTGAATTGCATGTTATATAATACTTTTATTACCTAACACAGTTTCAGCACAAAATACAAAATATTTCAGTATGTGACAATTACATTTCACCACACTTCGTCCAATTCTTCCAGCTCTGATACCTGCAATGCCCATTTCCGCCATTTTGTTTATCTCTCGTCGGCTTGTGTACAAATATTGTTCTACTGAGAACCTCTCTAGTGCGCACCAAACTTGAATGAGACAGTGTGGATTGTTTTAGGTATATTTATAAAGACCAGTTAAAGTATCGGCAAATATTGCATTTTTATTATGCAAAGAAATCTACATGAAATATTTGATACTATATTATAATTTGTCTTATTTAATAGTGTATGATATCCAGGTGATCCTCAAGTTTTAATACCTTGTCCATTTCAGATATCAACACTCTTAGGTTCTTCTTCAATCTTGGAGTCAGTGTAAGTTTTTATCTATTATGTTTATCAGTTAAAACAAATATATAAAACAAAGAGAAAGAAAAATTTATGGACAATGTGGCTGTCCCAAGCCAGGACATGGATTTCCAATGCCATATGTCATGGTCTTTTTTGTTGTCAATTGTTTGAGGTGGTTGTTCATTTTGGTGATATTGGTGGAATTGGTAAGACCATCATTGTTTGAACTTTCTTTTCATGTTTTTTCCTGACTTATAAGGATGGAAATGTTCATGTTTATGAAAATGCTAATTGTAGTACATTTCATTATAAATAAATATATTACCTTTTTTATTGCCAAAATCGTAAATTTTTGTTACCCATAAAAACTATCAGATATGGTTGATGCCTTAATAAAACGTGTTTCTGTAACTTGTAAATGTTATGAAATATACATGCATTGGGGAAAAAAGGTGCAACTGCTCATGTTTTGAGATCGATCAAGAAATGGACGCCATCTTATTATCCCCTCACCAACGAAGTTGCGAAGGGATATAGTAACGCTACCATCCGTCCGTCCGTAACATCCTTGTGAACACTCTAAAATCAACATCCTTCAATGGATTTTGACCAAACTTGGTACATACTTAGTCCTTAAGAGAAGCTGGAACCCTATTGATTTTCTAGGTCATAGGTCAAGGTCACCAGGTCAAATTTTTTTACCACATAACATCCTTGTGAACACTCTAGAATCAGTATCCTTCAATGGATTTTGACCAAACTTGGTACATTCTTAGTCATTAGGAAAGTCCGGAACCCTATTGATTTTCAAGGTCAAAGGTCAAGGTCACAGTCTAATTTTTACCCTGTAACATCCTTGTGAGCACTCTAGAATCAACATCCTTCAATGGATTTTGACCAAACATGGTATATACTTAGTCCTTAGGAGAGTCTGGAACCCTATTGATTTTCAAGGTCAAAGGTCAAGGTCACAGGGTCTAATTTTTACCCTGTAACGTCTTTGTGAACACTCTAGAATCAACATCCTTCAATGGATTTTGACCAAACTTGGTACATACTTAGTCTTTAAGAGAATCTGGAACCCTATTGATTGTCAAGCTCACCATGTGAAATTTTTAGGCGAGGGGATACGCCACGCTTTGCGTTGCCCTTGTTAATTATCGGCATAGTTTACGAAGTTTGGCGAATAGTCATTAAATCAGTACAACAATGCACTTATTTCTTATTTTCTGTGAATCTGCTTTTAGTCGGCTTTAATTACAGACAAAGAACCATGTAAGTTTGCAGTTAATAAGTGACAAGATACAAATTATTCGTTTTTACCTGTCGCTACATTTGTAGTAAGGTCAGTTGCATACGGAGAAAGCGAGGTCAAATTATTTGCTTGCAAGGCTACAATCAATCGATGGTATTTTTCGTTCTCAAAAGGCAAAAAGTGGTACGATAAGCTGTTTAATGTGAAATATTTACCTTTATTTCATCATTTTAAAGCTATTTAAAACATTTTTTTGGGGGGTTGAAATCGTAGCTAATGACTCTTTAAACACCATAAACCAACTAAACCTGTTTTAGCTTTTTAGTTTTAAGCTTGCCTCATACAAAGGACCATGTAGACTATTAACCTCCATTTTATACCCCCACTTGTAGAAAGGGAGCTATATTGCAATCACCTTGTCCATCCGTCCGTTCACACTTTCGTAACAGATATCTCAGCTTCTACTGGAAGAAATGATTTTATATTTGATATATGGCTTTGTCATGGTGACTTGTACTGTGTCTCCCCTTTCCAGGTTTACCGCTCATCTACTTCCTGTTTACAGTGCGACTTAGAATTTTTCATGTTTCCTGTAATGAAAACTTTCGTAACAGTTATCTCAGCTTCTACTGGAAGAAATGGTTTTATATTTGATATATGGCTTTGGCATGGTGACTTGTACCGTGTCTCCTCTTTCCAGGTTTGCTGCACATCTACTTCCTGTTTACCATGCGACTTACAAATGAACGAGTGGGGGTATCCTTAGCACGACGTAGCGTGCAACATCTTTTTTTGCCAGTTGATGTTAACATCTTTTCTTCAACTACTTTGACAAATAGAAATTAAGTTTATAGGAATGTTCTGTTGGTGGACATGTCAGAATTTGATTGAACCCTATGAGAAAATCTAAAAACTAAACTTGATTAGGTTCTATATCTAACTGTACATGGTCATTGGATGGTCTCATAAAATGTATACATTAATTAAAATGTATTGGAATTTCAAGATGGCTGGCACTGCAGTACAAAATTAATATAGGAGTCTGTAAGAAAAATGTTTCTAAAATCTCCTTCTCTGAGACTACTGAACGGTCCCATTTGAGATAAAACTTGTAATGTTTCTTGCATGATCCTCAACACAGGTTTTTTTTTTTAGGGGNGGGGGGGGGGGGATGGGGGTTTATATCATGGATTATCCACTACTACAGGAATAAAGTTTAAAAGTAACCAATGAAAATATCTTCTCTGAATCCAAAACTTCAAGTCCAATCTGTGTGTATATGATCACTGAATAAATAAGCTATTAATTATACCCCCGCAAACAAAATTTGGGGGGGTATATAGGAATCACCCTGTCCATGAATGTGCATGAAGAAATATGGTTGCTGTCCAAATTTGGAACGGGAGGTTAATTTAACTTATACTTTCACGAA
>MJUT01047816.1:0-28635 GCA_002080005.1 Gigantidas platifrons | reverse complement strand
ACCTAGCTTCAATCTGACTTTTCATTCACAAGTTATCATCTGGAAACCAAAAAGCACACGGACGGACGGACGGACGATACCCATTTCTATAGTCCCCTTCGACGAAGCGTCGGGGGACAATTAAGATAAGTCCTACAGTGGTTGTAGTACCAAACTCCTACACTCCAGCTATAGAATCTGTATAAACCTGAAACATAAAATAACTAGAACTGTCCGCATAGCGGGACTAATACCCCCCGCTTCACTCTGACTGTGTCCAAGATTATTGAAAACTAAGTCTACATGGAAAATATATTATTTGTCAAATTACCCGGTATAATGTTTAACACATTCAACAAAAATAAAAACGTCGTAGCATAAAAACTGTAAGGGGAGTTGCACGGACAAACCATGTACCCTTTCAGCCAAATTCACAAATAAAGAAAAATAACTAAGTTCAACAATCTATATTTTTTGGTAAAATTCATGAAAATCAAAATCCTTACAACATGCACATCTGTGATATGAGTACAAATGTTCTGCAATGTAAAAACTTTCTAACTTACAAACTGTAGGAGGATTTGCGCAGACAATCCATGTACCCTTTTTTCCATATTCACACAAAAATGGCTAAGTTCAACAATCTATATTTTTAGTAAAAATGCACAAAAATCAAAATCCTTACCATATGCACATCTTTGATATATGTACAAATGATCTGCAAAATAAAAACTTCCTAGCAGAAAAACTGTAGGAGGAGTTGCACGGACAAACCATGTACCATCTATGCGGACAGACAGACGGACAGATGGATGGACGGACAGACGGACAGACGGACGGACAGACAGGGTGAAACCTATATACCCCCCCAAACTTTGTTTGCGGGGGGTATAATTAAGATAAGTCCTACAGTGGTTGTGAAAAAGACGTACATGTTTTAATAAATGAATCAATTTAGTATCCATGGTAACAAGAGGCATACTTACCAAATAATTCATAAAAAATAAAATTGCACTTTGGTACAAAGCATCAAATGCTGCCACAAAGAAAGACTTTCTAGTATACATCTGAAAATACAAGAAAATATTGTGTCAAATTCGAAAGGAGTAGTAGGCAAGTTAGTGACTGTTGTTAACTCCAACTGAGTAATGTATCAACTTTTATCATGGTGAGGAAAAGTTACTTCATGATGCCATTATGACGGTATCTGCTTTGTGCTAGAACAACATGCAGAGTTGAATTTTTATTGTCCTAGCTCACTGAAACAAACAATCCACAGATAGACATTTCGCTCCACTCAGACAAATTATTTTTTTTCATTCCAGGTCATTCAGTCTTAATTCTCTATGTTTAATGGAGAAAGAACAAATACCCATAATACAGTCTTTGGTTTGACCTGACCTGGGATCAAACCTAATAGCTACTGTACTAGAGGTAAGCATGCTATAAACCAATACACCACTAGGTGGTACTAAATTCCACAGAAATGGCCCAACGTAATGTTAAAAAGGTAACATCCATGATTAAGAAAAATAATGTTCATCATTTTAATAGTTACTCCTATACAATAAAAAGTTTCAAAATATTGTATAAAATGGGAGTTATTATTAAAATCAATGTCTGGTTTAAGCTTAATCAGACCTCATGTTTTAACTTTCTACAAGAATCAAACAACTATTTACTTTAATACAATATACAGGGAGATCAAAAACATTTGCCAGCTCAAAAATCGAATTCTAACAAAATTAGATGTATATATGTAAGACTCAGATCATTGTCCACATTCTAATTGACATCTAAATCCTCTAATCCACATCCGATTTCTACGTCAGACCTCAGATCTATGTCCTTTTTGTCAAATTCTCAAATCTACGTCCAATTATCAAATCTATGGCCATTTCTCACTTTCTCAAAACGAAGTCCAATGATGTCACTGTGATATTCCCTAACCCTAACCAATAAATCGACCATAGATCTGAGAATTTGAAAAGACGTCGACTTGAGAATACCTTTAAATCAAACTGTGATTTGAGATAATGACGTCAATAAATGCCAATTTGAGGAGTGGACACCGATTTGAGTACGGGCGCTGATCTGAGTAAGGCATTATCACTAATATGAGAAGAAGTCCAATTGGTATGTTTCACTTACTTTGTCTTGTGGACCCATTTTATAAATTTGAGGGAAAGCCAGCAGAGTTTCAGCAGATAAATCTCTGTCTAGTACACCATTGACTATTGGAGGACACGCTGTATACAATACATGCTGTAACATTAAATGTATACTGTCAAACTGTACTGCACCAGACCACCCAGCAAATATCTGGTACCAAAATATACAAAATACTGTCACCTGAAAAGAAAATTAAAAAATAAGAAATTATTACTATTTAAGGTCAGTATTGATTGATAAAATGGAAAAAAAACCCCAGAAAAATACCACACTGTCAGAACACTTTCAAAGTCCAATCGAAAAATCATAGAAACACAGGCAAAATCAATACCCCTGATTGTTATTTAATGTCTAGATAGCTCTATTTGACTTCAAGATTTTTTCAAATGTTTTGCAGTTCCTACATGTATCTCACAAATACTTCTTCCCCAACAGAAAGATGTGAAGTAAGTGTAAAACAATCAAAAATGAGCTAAAGAAATTTGTTCTATGTTGCACAGCTTAACATCAAAAATGAGCTAAAGAATATTTTTCTATGTTTCACAGTTTAACAGCAAAATTGAGCTAAAGAATATTTTTCTATGTTTCACAACAAAACATTCTAACAACAAACTAAATAAAATACACTTACCAGACTTTTATAAAACATGAATGATGAGAAACGGGCTAAACGAGTGTAGCACCAATGACCATGTACAAGCAGTAATTTTTGTAGAAATGAAAATCGAGCAATAGCAAAATCTGAAGCCATAACAGCCTGCATTCCTTCCTGCCCAGATATCCCTACACCAATGTCTGCCGTCTGTATCATACTGACATCATTAGCCCCATCACCTACAAATTACAAAACAATACACTGTTAGTATATAATGGTGAATTTAGGAGTATTTACTGTTAGTATATAATGGTGAATTTAGGAGTATTTACTGTTAGTATATAATGGTGAATTTAGGAGTATTTACTGTTAGTATATAATGGTGAATTTAGGAGTATTTACTGTTAGTATATAATGGTGAATTTAGGAGTATTTACTGTCAGTATATAATTGTGAATTTAGGAGTATTTACTGTCAGTATCAACCAAATAAATAAAATTTGATTTGTATCACAGGGACCATCGTGGTAGTTGGATTTATAACTTACATTGTCACTTCAAATCCCGCTCAGGGGAGGTGTACTCGATACAACATTATGTGATAAAGTTTGTCAGTGACTTGCGACAGGTAGGTAGTTTTCTCCGGGTACTTTGGTTTCCTCCATCAATTAAACTGACTGCCACGATACAACTGAAATATTGTTGAAAGTGGCATTAAACACAATAACTCCTAACCCTCATTTGTATCACAGAAGTGGTAGATGCCTTGACTATAAATTAACCATAGTAGGGCAAAAACAATGGCTGTATCACAGAAATGGTAATTAAATTACATGGATAAAATTGTGATTTACATGTATGAAAGATTTGTTTCAGAATAATTATGATGAATTATGGGAAGTAATCATATTATTTATATTTTGAGAGAGAGAAAATTCAAATTGAAATTCAAATTATTTTAATAGAAATAGCACACATGTATATATATGATAGACATTATCCAAGTACATGTACATATCAATATAAAAATAATACTAATAATAATTACAAATATTAAGTCAGAACTTTCAACAAATATCAATTATGATTTGATTAAAATGAGAGAAACAATTAAGACATGCACACAACACACATTTTAATTGATTCAACAACTTACCAATTGCTAATGAGAGTTTCTTTAAATTGTCCATCACCAGTTTAACAAGCAACCCCTGAAATTATAGAAGGAAAGTTTAAAATACCAACTAAATTCTTCTTTCAATTCTTACATTTTTCACATTCATCACAACTATAAACATTTAAAAATATGTGCTTTAAAAAAAAAGGGGGGGGAGAAAGAAAATAAATACTATGAATTCAAAGATATTTGTTAGATACAAAGGACGTTATTTTCTCTGGTAAATTCAAATCTTAAAATTATTTTCCCTGTGAAGGTTAAATTAAGAATAGGTGGTAGTAAAGAAGAAAAATAGTAAAATATTAATTTTTAATCACTTTCTGTCAAATCACATTAATTTATACAAAAATGAAGCACCAAAGCTAATTTGGACACAACAGTTTGTAAGTATATTCTTTTTTGTACATGAACCTTTTCTTCAACATTTTTTTGTTGTTGTATATTTCGTATATTCGTACAGAACAAAATTTTCAAACAAAGCTACTTAAACCAAATTCTATTTGTTACCACACACCTTCTGAATGGGTGTGGCCCTACAGCAAACGACAGAATTACACATCTGTGTCAATCTCAAGAACTTCTTCTCTAAACTTTTCACCAAACAGAAGGCCAACGTCTTTCCATCAACAACTAAAGCATAATCTGCTTTCTTTCCTGCCAGACTTTTCAGTGATTTTGTTGACCCCATTCTCCTTCGAGCACTAGAAGGTCTTGACCTTGGTGTTTTTCTGTCTAAATCAATTTGACCTAATTCATGGTCAAGCATAGATTCTGCTGCTTCCTAAAATAGTTCATAATTACAAGGTAAAAAAAATCAATCAAAAAATCAGAATGCTGCAATATTTGATATTAGAATCGAGCAGAAATCATTAATATGTGAGTCAAATTACTCAAATAGTAATAAAATCATGATCTTTTCTATTCCCTTTCTGTGTCATAATTATAACTATCTATATCGAGAATGACCTTTGACCTGACATTACCAATATTTATTACATACTTAGTTAAAATAAAGGCATTTTTGTATGACCAATATGACCGGAAGTAAACTGTCCATTTTTCACACCCCGGGAAAATAACCAGTTATTAGGTGCCCCTCGTGTGTTTCAGACAAAATAAACAACTTCCGGTGTTTACGTCTGCAGATGTCGGAAGTATATAATAAATAGTTTGTCGCAGGCCAATATGGGTGTCTCCGGATGATAACCAGGCCAATATGGAAATGCCCATGTATTAATCTGTATTTATTTTATGTAATAGAAGATTATGTCAGGTATTAATAGTAAGCACCATAGTTTCTGTAATAGAAGATTATGTCAGGTATTAATAGTAAGCACCATAGTTTCTGTAATAGAAGATTATGTCAGGTATTAATAGTAAGCACCATAGTTTCTGTAATAGAAGATTATGTCAGGTATTAATAGTAAGCACCATACTTTATGTACATATTATTTCAGGTTGTACATTTGTGTTATTGTTCTGTTTTATCTGTTTACATGAACCTCAATAAATTTGTTTAAACATAAATACCTTTTTGGAAAATAAAATACAAAAGACAATAACTACACACATGTGTCAAATTGTGACCTCAATCTGAGTCTTAATTATCATTGTAAAATACCTGATTTTCTGCATTTAAAATAATCATATGTTGTTCCTCTGAGAAAAGTTGTGTAGATTTGGCAATCTGTATTGCTGTTTCCTGTAAAAGAAAAAAACAATGAAATTAAATAGAGTTAGAGTTATGATGTTTAACACCACTTTCAACAATATTTCAGTTGGAGGTCAGTTTTATTGGTGGACGAAACCAGAGAACCCGAGAAAACCACAGACTTGCTGCAAGTCACTGACAAACTTTATCACAATGTTGTATCGAGTACACCTCACCATGAGCGGGATTCAAACTTGCAACGTAAGTGGTGATAGGCACTGATTGCATAGGTAGTTGTAAATCTAATAAAGTTCATGTCTCAAAAAAAAATTTCCTTTTTTTCCATTGCAGTATCATTTTTTCCTTATGACCTATCAACCTTATCATAAAAAGTAATTACCCGGTAGAAATTATTTTAATACACCATATGCCTAAATACTGTTCCTAACTAAAAGATTTTATTACTTCAACAGACATACTGTATGGGAGCTATTTATTGACCTTTTGCATACACTATGTTTTTATCCCCTCGCCAACGAAGTTGCGAAGGGATATAGTAATGCTACCGTCCATCCGTCCTTCCGTAACATCCTTGTGAATACTCTAGAATCAACATCTTTCAATGGATTTTGACCAAACTTGGCACATACTTAGTCCTTAAGAGAATCTGGAATCCTATTGATTTTCAAGGTCATAGGTCAAAGGTCAAGGTCGCCGGGTCAAATTTGTAGACGAGGGGATACGCCACGCTTTGCGTTGCCTTTGTTATTGTTTGTTTTACAGGTGTGCTTGTGTATAAACATGTTAGTCTTTCTTTAACATTTTTTAATTTTAAATCAATGTGAAAACTCTACTTGTAAATGACAGTTGACATCTGATAACTAAATCTTGTATCCAAATGTCATGCCATGTCAGAAACTATACACCACTGTCTGTGATGTCAGTACTTGTCCTTTTTGCTTTTGGTCAGCAAAACTGATCAAGCTTAATTCATTTTTCAGTTCAATTGTGCTTAAAATTTTCTCTTTTTTTTTTTTTAACTTCAGGCCAGTAACTGAAGTCTAAAACATAGTCTCCACCAGTCTTTCTTTAATCTAGTACCCACCTGCTTATCACCTGTAAGAACCTAGACATTGATGCCTGTTGCCCTGAGTTTTTCTATTGTATCTAGTACCCACCTGTTTATCACCTGTAAGAACCCAGACATTGATGCCTGCTGCCCTGAGTTTTTCTATTGTATCTAGTACCCACCTGTTTATCACCTGTAAGAACCCAGTCATTGATGCCTGCTGCCCTGAGTTTTTCTATTGTATCTAGTACCCACCTGTTTATCACCTGTAATAACCCAGACATTGATGCCTGCTGCCCTGAGTTTTTCTATTGTATCTAGTACCCACCTGTTTATCACCTGTAAGAACCTAGACATTGATGCCTGCTGCCCTGAGTTTTTCTATTGTATCTAGTACCCACCTGTTTATCACCTGTAAGAACCCAGACATTGATGCCTGCTGCCCTGAGTTTTTCTATTGTCTCTGGTACCCCATCCTGTAATTTATCTTCGATACCAGTAGCACCTGAAATTACAAAACAAAATTCACATAAATTCATTCCTATTATACAAAAGATATAAAAGACATTGATTTTGATTTTATCTAGATTTATTGTGCTTAACGCCACTTTCAGCAATGCTTAAATTATTAACAAACTATTTTTACAGAACACAGAAACATATAAAAACTCACCTAACAACTCAAAATCTTTCTCTATTTCACATGCTGCCTCAAAGAGTTTGTTCTCACGATCATCCATTGATGACTCTGCCTCTCTGAACTTTTTCCTCCAATGTTTATATTCTTTCTTTGACAGTATCTGTAAGATTTTAAAATCAAATCAATTTATATACATATAGTTTAGGCTTATGGTGTTTAATGCATAATATTACAATTAAATCGTGGAGGTCAATTTTATTGGTGGAGGAAACCGAAGTACCTGGAGAAAACCACCACCCTGTCGCAAGTCACTGATATAACTTAATCACATAATGTTGTTTCAAGTACACCTTGTCTGATCGAGATTCAAACTCACAACTTTAATGGTGATAAGCATACGTAGTTGTAAATCCAACTACTGTACGATCACGACCGACCCATCCATACAAATGATATCTTGATAGTTACATTTTATATTTATAGCAAGTTTTGTTCTAACAATATGCCAGGTAAAAAGGTGTATATTTAAATAATATTTTCATAATTCATACCATAAATTTGTTCTGAAACAATTCCCCTATAGGTAACTTTAAACAATCTACAAGCCTCAAGGTATATTTACATGGTGCCTCCCAATTCATATTTATTAACCAATTTAACATCAGTAGCGTAATAGTTAGCATTCTCGCCTCAAGTGTGGAAGATCATTGGTTCAAGACCTGGTCAGCCCAAACCAAATACTATATAATTGGTATGTGTTGCTTCACTGCTAAGTATGCAGCATTAAGGAGAAAGAGCAAAGATTGGTTGGCTTGGAATCAGAATAATGTGTCCGAGTGTGGCGACATGTCTATCCGCAGACTGTTGTTTCAGTGAGCTAGCACTATAAAAATCCAACAAAATATGTTGGTCTAGTAAAAAGCGTATATCATCATCATCTTATCAAATGTATTTTGCTCTCGCCATGATATATTTGAAAAATTGCTCATTTGGAACAAGATATGATTATAATCTAACGATTATGAAGTCTCCCAAACCGGCCACTGACAACAGGTTTAAATGAACACTTACGGCTGAAACACAATATAGGGCTCATTCTCAAAAGCAGTGTGTTATGTGCAATATTAACATACTTCCATTGAATTTAAAGGTATAACTTTAATATCATGTTTTGGATGGTGAAACACCGAAGTTGTATACAAAATTTCAAGAAGATATCTCTCATAGTTTTTGAGTAACAAGCAAAAGGGTACCGAAAAATTTGCACAAATAAGGCGTTATGCTGTTGCACTTGAAATTTGTTTATTTTTACACCAAAATTTACTTTTCAAAATAGGAAAACAACAAAACTATTTTAATATAAATCTTTAGAAAAATTAATCAGGATTAATTTGATAATCCATGAAAATCGGACATCAATTGGAGAAATTATCAGGCTTTATCCAAAAGGTATGTTTCTATCAGAAATCTGTAGGGTCCGTAACCAGTAAAAAAATCTTCTAGAAAACACTGTCAAAAGATTGATATTTTCATGTTTGAAGATGTAAAATACACATAGTAGTTATAATCAGTCAAAATATGAACAATTGTAGACAGAATAAAAACTACAGAACAGAAAATATGGTTATGGACACTACAAAAACCATGTAACTATATTTAAGGGTGTAATTATAATCTTGTGTGAATAAATATTAATTAAAAAGAGAAATAACAAGTAATTCTGAGTAATCTTAACATCATACCAACTTCAGACAATATAGATCATAGAAAACATGTTGCTTTTAAGAATAACAGTACTTGAATGTTCAGCTCTGCTGCAACACTGCATTGCCCTTTATTGTGTTTTACCCGTTTGCATTGTGACAAATTCTGAGCTTGATTTTTTGTGGTATTGTGGCTGACATTTTCAAAATGGAGACAGGTAGAAATTTTGCGATCTTGGGAATCATTTCAGGGTATCATAATCTACCTACATATGAAATTTCGTTGAAATCGAACAATGTTGAATTTGTGAGGTATAGTGGCAGCCATTTTGAAAATGGTGACCGGTAGAAATTTTTCGATGTCATGAATCAATTCGAGACATCATAATCTACCTATTTATGAAATGTCGTTGAAATCGGACAATGTTGAATTTGTGCGGTATTGTGGCAGCCATTTTGAAAATGGCGACCGGTAGAAATTTTTCGATGTCATGAATCAATTCGGGACATCATAATCTACCTATATATGAAATGTCGTTGAAATCGGACAATGTTGAATTTGTGCGGTATTGTGGTGGCCATTTTGAAAATGGCGACCGGTAGAAATTTTTCAATGTCGGGAATCAATTCGGGACATCATTATGTACCCACATATCAAATTTTGATGATATCGGACGATGTTGAATTTTTACGGTATTGTGGCGGCCATTTTGAAAATGGTGAACGGTAGAAATTTTTCAATGGCGGGAATCAATTCGGGACATCATTATCTACCCAAATATCAAATTTTGATGATATCGGACAATGTTGAATTTTTACCACCCATTTTTTATGCCATATTTTGGCAGCCATTTTGAAAATGGCAGACATCTTGAAAATTTTGACAACACAGAATTGCTCCTCTAATGGTGACCTATCACTCTGTCAAATTTTATGTCTCTATCATTATCCATTTAGAAGTTATCAACATTAATGTATGAAATTTCAAGTTTCCCATAGGATTCTATAGTAACCCCCACCCCCTTTGAACCCTTAAAAATATGGCTTTGACCCCCTTTACCACAAATCTGAAAATTTTAGGATCAACTAGAAACATATATCTATAACTCCACCAAGTTTCATGAAATTCAGTCCAGTAGTTCCTGAGATCTGCCATGGACAAGTTCATGGTCCACGGAAAGAAAGGAGAAAGGAGGAGGAGAAGAAGAAGAAGAATAATAATAATAATAATAATAATAAGAATAATAATAATAATAATAATAAGAAACGGAGCAAAAACAATAAGTCTCCCAACGTTGTTTGGGAGACTTAATTAAACCATAATCGCCCACTCACTCACATAACCCACTTAAACTTTTTAGGTCATGTAACATACAGTGAAAGTATTGTTATTAGTGAGGTAATCATTTTCATGGATTTCATTGTTAATTGAAACCACGAATTCAAGAGCCCATGGATCAATGCATTTTGTAGAAACCACGAATTCAAGAGCCCATGGATCAATGCATTTTGCAGAAACCACAAAAATTGGTGGCAACGAATAAAATTATTTTCACAGTATTATTTGTATTACCCTTTTAGCCATGCATAGTGTCCGTAACCCTTGATTAGCATATTCACTGATGTGTTCTTCTGTATCTTCCACAATCTTCCGGTATTCTTCATTTTCTATATTTATTACAACAGTCAAAATAGATAACATGTAGCCAGAGGATCTATCATTATATATTACATCTGTCAAATCATTTACATTATAATTATAATGCCATGATATAGCTGAAATACTGCTAAAGTTGGCATTAAACACCAATCAATCAATCAATCAATACATTTTACATTCTTAATTTTGAACTTTTAAGTGTAAAATATAACTTGAAATGTCTTAAGTGAGCCAAAGAGGTATATATTACAATACATTATGAGTGACCAATGTAATTAGCTAGCATAACATAATTAACCATCTTCAGTAACAAAATCATATAAAATAAGAATAAAGATATGACCGCTGCAAGGTAAAAAGGCCTACCTCCTGCTTAGTTTTACTGCAATCAAGTTTAAGTCGGAAACCATAGGAAATTCAAGGAGGAAATTAACAAATAAAAACATTAAAATTGGATGGAAAATTCAAACAAAATTCAAGTTATAATCCTCCCCTTTTGTCCCTTTTATTTCAAAAATGGTAATAGTTACATAATAGCGCTATGTATTTTTTTGCAAAGATTGTTCTAATGAATTCATTAATATAGTATTAATAAATGGGTGTTTTCATAATGGCCCTGTTATGTGTCCAAGGTCTGTAATAATGGCCCAAGGAGTCTGTATTGGCACGAGGCAATGCCGAGGGACAATACACTGACTTTGAGGGCCATTATTACAGACCGAGGACACATAATAGGGCCATTATGAAAACACCATTTTCTTAATACTTTTATTAACTAACTTAAACCATTATTTATGTATGCCTCATCAGGTGTTCGAAAATCGTATTTTCAGAATTTGTGTCCAGTAAAATATTAAACAATCTTCATTTGTAACACTCAATTGCGAAAAATATTCTATGGGTTCAGCTTCTTTCTAAAGGCAGTAGGTGTTTTTCTCCCATAGGTAACTACATCCACAAAAATAAATTCATCAGGATTTAATACTGTCCACAAATTTATAGTGGACATTTAGATGGACAGTACTTATCATCGTCCGACTATTCCGAACTATCTCCACATATTTCAAGATCTGCACCTTGATTGGCATTATCGATTTTGTCGTCACTGTTCATTTTTCTGGAGACCCCTTTATGACCCGTTCAGCAGTGTGACGTCATTTATTTCATGACGTCATTTTTCAATTGTGACGTTTCTGACCGTTGCAGAGAGAAGTTGTGAAACATGTACTGTACATCTGATTTCAAATTGTGCAATCTGATTATTATTATGTATTTGCAGAATTTATTCATAAAGAAAATAAAAGAACCGCCTAACGCATGAATGTGCGACGTATCCCCCTGCACTTGCATAATATTTAGTTTTATATATTTATAGAAAGCAGCCTTGCAGTCTTAATGCATAACATACTTACAAGCCACATGCAAAGGTTATTCAAATCTATCCATGTTTACTAAAGTTATCACATAAACAAGACACAATTCTCAAAATTGGTGATTTTTCAACCAAAAAGACACAATTCTCAAAATTGGTGATTTTTCAACCAAAAACTAAGATTTTCCTCCAAAACCCTTGCTTCAAATATTTCCATGTGTTAGAACTAATCCAAGATAATGATAATTACCAGCTACTTGCAAAATATTATTCAAATCTATCCATGTTTACTAAAAGTTATTGCATAAACAAGACACAATTCTCAAAATTGGTGAGTTTTCAACCAAAAACTAAGATTTTCCTCCAAAACCCTTGCTTCAAATATTTCCATGTTAGAACCCATCCAAGATCACGATAATTACAAGCCACATGCAAAAAAATTATTCAAATCTATCCATGTTTACTCAAGTTATCGCGTAAACAAGACTCAATTCTCAAAATTGTTGATTTTTCAACCAAAAATTTAGATTTTCCCCGAAAACCCTTGCTTCAAATATTTCCATGTTATAATCCATCCAAGACAATGATAATTACAAGCCACATGCATAAAATTATTAAAATCTATCCATGTTTACTCAAGTTATCGCGTAAACAAGAAAGTGTGACGGATGGACAGACAGCCGCTATTACTATATCCCCTCACCACTATCGCGGGGGGATAATAAACGTAAGTTTCTTTCTCAAGGGACAAATTATATGTCCCTAGCGCAGTCAAAGGGTTAACACAACACATCCTGGTCATCTTTGCACACGATGACGTATCGAAATCTAGTCTATTTCGCTCATCACAATATTTGCAAAATCACATGTTATCTGTTTTTAAACAAAATGACGATTTTTTTAGTCAAAAACGAAAGAAACAAAACTCAAATGAACGTGTGAAAATTTGGTGCCATTTTTTTCATAACGGCCCTGTTTTTAAATTTGTAATGACTGGCTGTGATTTCGTAATGACCGGCTGTAGGAATTTCCAGTTCATAATGACCGGCTGTATAAATTTCCGGTTCATAAAGGATGGTCATTTCTATTCATATTGTAGTAAGTTGGTTAATAAAAACATATTAACTGTATATAAAAACTCCACAATTTTGTCAACTTGGGGCCTCTTTATTTAAAACAGATAAGGCTACAATTCTCTAAATCTATACCAAACTTTATTCTGTGCAAAGGATGGTTGTATTAAAATTTCAGAAAGATCAGCCAACTAGAACAAAGAGAACAGGAGGTAGTCTTTGTTAACTTGCAGTGGTCATATCATGCTGTCAACAGTGTGGCCCTTTATTGTAATTTTATATGATTTTGCTACTAAAGATGGTTAATTAAGTTATATAGCACAGAAACCATTGTATCTACAGACGGTTGACGATGAAAGACTCATAACATTATACAACTTCAAACTTCTTTGCCACCATTTAAAAATAAAAACTATACTGCAAATCATATCCTGGTACATCATTAGTTTTTATAGAACATTTCATATTGTTCAGATTACAATAAATACAGTTCTTTTATACAGGTCTAAAACAATGTTTTTGTATTATTCAGTGTAGAAACACAAAACACACATAAATCTAGAAGACAAACACTTTATAAACCACAAACTGTTAAACTTATTACAATCCATTACCACTGATCTATGTTAAAATATATATTATAAAGTAAAATGAGCAGAAACCAGCTGTAGTTATAAAACACAGGAATGTTGTTGTACAGAGGTACCTGTCTAAATTCTACCTCCTTGGGACCAACTTTTGTGTCCAGATTAGACAGGTGTTCAGTTTATACAGGTTAAATTAACAGAGATTTCCAGATTTCCTACATTGGGACTTTATCTAATGTTCGCTTTGTACAGGATTTCGGTTTATTCAGCTTTCGTTTTAGACAAGGTAGGGTATGGTGTTTAACGCCACTTCCATCATTATTTCAATTATATCATGGTGGTCAGTTTTATTGGTGGAGGAAACCGGTGGACCAGGAGAAAACTACTGACAAGTAATATCAGTTACATGTACCTATATAAATAATGACTTATCATCAAATTAAAACTGTATTCATTTCTACTCTAGATAACATATACAATTTGTACCTTGGCAAATCTAACCTGTATTTAGAGAGATTATGGTGTTTAATGCCACTTTCAACAAAATTGCAGTTTTATCATGGTGGTCAGTTTTATTGGTGGAGGAAACCCGAGTAATCAGAAACCTTTATATAAAATTCTTAGGAAAGAGGACAATAAATGTAGTATTAATACTATGAATCAAAATGAAATAAGATACTATATATTATAATCCAGACAGAGAGATTCATTTATTAGGTTTTTGTAATTTTATACATGGAGGATTAATTTTATAGTTTTTTTGGTGTAATTTTATAAGTGTAGAATCCTTTAAGCTTAAACGAGAAGGAATTAATCTATAACACAAAGTGATAATAACAGAAACTGTCAATAGAATCAATCAATAAAGTATTTTATATATATATATATAGTATATAGTATGACTTAAACCAGGTAAGGTTACATGTACTAAGTTGTATTTATCTGTTCGATTTCCCACAGAAAACCTTTTAAGACTTTTATCTTAATCAGTATCCTTTCTTCCAAAACAAATATGGTAAAACTTGTCTAAACCAAATCTTGAATCCTGAATAAAATGGAATCCTGTCTGTACTACACTATACATATAGTGCCAAGGTAAGAAATCTGTTAAATTAACCTGAATAGCATGTATATTCCCCACACAAAAGTTGGTTCCAAGGAGTTTTGATTTAGACAGATTTATCTGTATATAACATAAAATTAGTTGTTTTATATATTTTGTTTTTCTAATACAGTAGTGCCTTTCTTATAAGCCCCACCCCATCTGCCATGAAAATGTGACCTTATAAAAGAGGTGACCTCTCCTGAGTGGACAATTAAGTAGTACAAAATGTATTTAACTATTACAGTACATCTGAAAACGGGCCTGATAAGAGGGATGTCCTTTGGTGGGAGTGGCCTTTTTTGTGATTGGCCAGCTATACATAGGGAGGTGGAATTTTGTGGGAGTGGCCTTATAAATGGGGGATGCCTATACTGATAGTTATTCCTTATTTTGTTTTAATTTGGATCCTATTTTTAAGATTGTACCTGTACTTTGTTATATATTTACCTTTGTAGCGTTTATGTAGAACACTAAGTATCTGACTATCTGCACCTTTTGTTAGTAAAATAATATCCTTGGTGTTTGGGTGTTTTACTATCACAGACATACGCTTTCTTGTAGAATCAAATTGGAGAATGTGCAAAATTTCAAACTCAGCGTCACCCTCTCCTACAAAACATTAAAAGCTATTCTAATGCACTCTTTTTACCTTTATACTTTTTGTGAAGAAGGTAGCATATCTCTGAGTCAGCTCCCTTCGTCATAAGAACGATTGTTTTGGAAATTGGATATTGAACAATCATAGACATACGCTTTCTTGTAGAATCAAAAGGAAGGATATGCAATAGTTCTAAATCTATATCAATCCCTTCTGCAAAGAGGTATTATCATAGTCAACATGTTAACATTAGTTGAAGGTTAATGTTGAATGAATTGGTTAGTAAATGAATGATTCTGTAATTCATTTTCTTTTTGCTATGTCATGGTGATCACCTTTCTTAGAACAACTAAATATAGATTTATTTTTAATTTGCTATTTCACAGTGATCAGCTTTCTTAAAAGAACAGATATTGTATTTTTGTTACGTCATGGTGATCAGTTATCTTAGAACAACAGACTATATTAAGAACATATTACATATATATTTCAAGCATATCTGACAATTCAATGACTTTCCTTACGCAAGTAGAAATTTTTATTCCATATCAGTTACAAGAGGGTTAAAATAGTAACGTCTTACTTTAAGGAAAATATTTTTTAAATTAGATAATTTAGCACTAGGGTTATCAAAGTATTAATTTCTTTGGGAGAGTATTAATTTCATTGGTAAAACATTATATTAACTAATTTTCTGATGAAATTCAGTGTGACCACCAGGGATTAATAAAAATTTGCGAAGATTAGGGTGACCACCAGAGATTAAGTGTGGTGCATGAAAATTAATACTTGGTGCACCAAGATTGTAGTGAAACCAGTTATCAAAAAAATTAATACAGCAATAGGTTTGGGTTTATAGCATTCAACACCACTCTCAACAATTTTTCAGTTATTCCGGAGTACCCAGAGAAAACCACCGGACTGTCGCAAGTCACTGACAAACTTTATCACATAATGTTGTATTGAGCACACATCACCTGTGCAGGATTCAAATTACAACGTTAGTGGTGAAAGGTACTGATTGCATAGATAGTTATAAATCCAACTACCATACGATCACGACCACTATGACCCCTAAATAATAAATAATTATAAAGGTTAATTAAAAAAGAAATAAAAAACAATAACAGAAAATAATCAAAATAACTTATGGAAAGTAAAAAAAAAAACACAAAACAAACAAGTTTATTTTTTGATACCTTTTCTTGAAATGTCTGTAAAATAAAAGAAATACATGAAAAAAACAATTATTCTTAAGCAAAAAGAGTAAAAAACAATCATGGTTGTAAATATACAGACAAGTATAGCATCTGCAATAATTTAACTGTGTGCTATATATAGCTCTCGTGATCAGGTCATGTTTTGTACTTGTCGTGCAGTATACAAAATCTCCACGAATTGGTATTAATCCCTGACTGTCACACTGAATTTCAGAGGAAAATTATTAAAATTTAATACTTTACCAATGAAATTAATACTTCCCCCCAGAAATTAATTCTTTGATAGCCCTAGTGTAGGAAATACATAAAAACGTTCCATGGTGTGTATTTTCGGACATTACAAATACAAATGTACATATATTTTTTTCCCTTTGTGGTAACTCACCAAAATTGTCACCAAATCAAAACAAAAATTATAGTTCTAAATGTTTTTTTACTATTTACAGCAATTATTTTCTTCTTTTTTTTTTTTGCATTTAATTACACTTTTTTTTTTTTCCAGATATTAGAAATGGGCATGCTGCTACCTACCCTGCAATCAAAAGTCAAATTACACCATAACAGTATTATAAACAAGGTCATCTATTGTGTTCAGATAACATATAAGTATGAAGATGATGATACATAACAAATAACTACAAAATTCTACTGTAAAACAAAATAATTAGTGAACAATATTTTTTTCCATAATAATAAACATAATTCCATGACATAATTGTTTATATTTTCTTAAAAAACACATTTTACAAACAATTAGTTTTTTTATCAGCCATATTTTTATAAAGGAAAAAACAAATTTAAGGGATATTATATATTGTGTAATTTAAAAGGATATATGTTTGTGTAATCTTTCAACCTTTCAACATGATAAAGGAAAAAATTATATTAATTTATCTTTGTATCTCACAACATTGTCTGTTTACAGTATTTTTTTAATATTACCTAAACTTGAAATTTACCTGGGAGAATAACTGTAATTTTTCCATGAGATCGTTTTTTGAGACAACATCCATATGTTGCCGCTGCCCTGACCAGTGCCAATTCATCGGGACTTTCAGCCTCGAATCTTGTCCTAGATATGTCAGACCAAGCACACGAACCGGCAATGCTGCCTTCTGATGGAGTAGCAAGCGGTGAATCTAAGCGGCCGTTTAAAAATTCCCAAGATTCAGCTAAAACTGCTGGACGTAACGGTTTTTTTATGTTACCGGTAGTTAAATTATTAGTATTGGCGTTAACAGGAGGTAGATAAGAGCTTCCATTATTGTTTCTCTTGGTATTAAGTCTGGCGAGGCGTTTCTCTTCTTCTGCCGTCATATGTACAATACCACTCTCGTCCATCTGTAAAAGATTTATACTTAATTAATTAGCTTTCTTCTATTGATACAATATTTGTTTTCTTATGAAAATGAGTGTGTGTTCTCAATAGAATCCAGCAGTGTTACAACGATTTCTGACTGTCAATTTCAAGCTGTGTATCTACTTCAAAAAATATTCAAAGATTTCAAGAAGTTTCCAGGTTGAAACTAAATAAACCTACAGTTTGACTGTGTAAAGATGTTTTGAAAATTTGGATAATAAAATTACAAGTGTATGCTAAATGATGAATATTATATTAATATCTTTGAATATGATATTTCCTGTATATTACTCGCTACTTTTCATTAACGAGGCCAAAATTAGAACCAACTCTTGTACCTTAAAAGAACCAAATTTAAAAATAAAAGTGGCATAGTATACAGTAGTGTCCTTATAAGGCCACCCCCTCTGTAATGAAAAAGTATCCTTAAAACAGGGGTGGCCTATCAAAAAGTGTCCTTATAACAGGGGTGGCCTCTCAAAAAGTGTCCTTATAACAGGGGTGGCCTCTCAGTGTCCTTAAAACAGGGGTGGCCTCTCAAAAAGTGTCCTTATAACAGGGGTGGCCTCCCAAAAAGTCCTTATAACAGGGGTGTGGCCTCTCAAGTGTCCTTATAACAGGGGTGGCCTCTCAAAGTGTCCTTATAACAGGGGTGGCCTCTCAAAAAGTGTCCTTATAACAGGGGTGGCCTCTCAAAAAGTGTCCTTATAACAGGGGTGGCCTCTCAAAAAGTGTCCTTATAACAGGGATGGCCTCTCAAAAAGTGTCCTTATAGCAGGGGTGGCCTCTCATAAAGTGTCCTTATAACAGGTGGCCTCTCAAAAAGTGTCCTTATAACAGGGGTGGCCTCTCAAAAAGTGTCCTTATAACAGGGGTGGCCTCTCAAAAAGTGTCCTTATAACAGGGGTGGCCTCTCAAAAAGTGTCCTTATAACAGAGGTAGCCTCTCAATTTTACAAGTATGTTGCTATAACAATGCATCTGAAATCTGGCCTGATAGGAGGGTTTGCCTTTGGTGAGTGGGGGGCCTGATAGGAGGGTTTGCCTTTGGTGAGTGGGGGGCTATTGTATCAATATAGCTTTAAGTAATGCCAAGCTTGCTTAAAGTTGACCTCTTTAAATAATATTATTGGTTTTGCATTATGCAAGTGCATATAATATTTAGGGGTTAGTGAGACATGTGTTTTTGCATGGTAATTATGCGGTAGCTATGCTGACCAAAAATATATAGCAAGGTACAATCAGTAATGTCTGATATAAAACTTTTCTGATACAAAATTTTTGAAATTCACTGAAGGTCATTTCTAAAATTTCAAAATTAACCCATAAATTTGATGGAAAAAAAATCTTAACATGGTGAAACCTTATCTATACAGTGAAACTTGCCTTGAGAGCTCAAGGTCTAAAATGTTACAACTCTTCATTAACTATATAGAATAAACCTCTAGAGGTCACCTGTCTAGAAAGACCATATTTGGATGGCAAAAAAAGCCAGTCTCTCAAAACAGGTTTCACAGTACATACATAATTTTCATGTATAAATATATATTACTTGATTGATTGCAGTATTTCAGCTATATCATGGCATAATATATATTACAAGTTATGACAAGGTTATATGGTAAGATTAAATGTTGAAACTACTGTAAACTAGAGGTTCAGGTGAGCTTGTATTACTCACCTGACTTAAATAATTCTGAAAGGGGATCACCCAAGGACCATTTTGAAGTAAAAAAAGGGGAGTAACTCTGGTTAGATTTGTTGAAAAATCATCATTATCGAACTTGACCTAGATATCATGAGTTACATTTACATATCAAACCTAGTTTCAATCTGACTTTTTGTTCACAAGTTATAATTTGGAAACCAAAGAATTAACAATTTTGAAGAATAAAAAGGGATGTAACTCTGGAAAGATTTGTCGAAAAATGATCGCTATCAAACTTGACCTAGATATTCATGAGATACACTTACATACCAAACCTAGTTTCAATCTGACTATTTGTTCCCAAGTTATCATCTGGAAACCAAATATTTGGCAATTTTGAGGTATAAAAAGGGGCATAACTCTAGTAAAAATTGTTGAAAAATTGTCATTATCGAACTTGACCTAGATATTCATAAGATACACTTACATGCCACACCTAGCTTCAATCTGACTTTATGTCCCCCGACGCTTCGTCGAAGGGGACTATAGAAATGGGTGTCGTCCATCCGTGTGCTTGGTTTCCAGATGATAACTTGTGAATGAAAAGTCAGATTGAAGCTAGGTGTAGTATGTAAGTGTATCTTATGAAGAACTAGGTCAAGTTCGATAATGAAAATTTTTTGACTATTTTTACTAGAGTTATGGCCCTTTTTATACCTCAAAATTGCTAAATATTTGGTTTCCAGATGATAACTTGGGAACAAATAGTCAGATTGAAACTAGGTTTGGTATGTAAGTGTATCTAACGAATATCTAGGTCAAGTTCGATAGCGATCGTTTTTCGACAAATCTTACCAGAGTTACATCCCTTTTTATACTTCGTCCATGTGTCCCGAATTGGTTTCCAGATGATAACTTGTGAATTCAATCTGACTATTTGTTCCCAAGTTATCATCTGGAAACCAAATATTTAGCAATTTTGAGGTATAAAAAGGGCTATAACTCTAGTAAAAATAGTCGAAAAATTGTCATTATCGAACTTGACCTAGTTCTTCATAAGATACACTTACATACCACACCTAGCTTCAATCTGACTTTTCATTCACAAGTTATCATCTGGAAACCAAGCACACGGACGGACGGACGACACCCATTTCTATAGTCCCCTTCGACGCAGCGTCGGGGGACAATAACTGAACTGTCTATAACATATTAGCAAATATAATGTCTACTCATTTTGTTTTAAAACCCTAAATCAGTTGTCTTGCCTATCATTCCTATATACTAGTAAATAAGTTTTATTTTTGTACAATGTAATTGATGATTTTCCCAATAAGCATGAACACTGGTACAATAAAATTTGAAAATATTTTAAAAGCTACATTAATATCATGCCATTAGTACCCATACAAATTAAATTCTAAAATATTATTATTGTTTCTTTATCTCCTTAACTACCTCCATGCTTTATGAGAAATAAAATGGGGGGGGGGAGTTCACAGATACCATAAAAACAGAAATACAACACAATTTGGGGGCAAAAGTCATTCTTTTTTTTCCTTGTTACAAGATAAATGTTGCAGGTTTTTCACTTTTAGCTGACATAGTACAAACTATTATTAATTAATTTTCAATATATACCATTTGTGCACCATGCATATAACATTAACATGAAACTGACCACATAATACATAGTAAGCTCTGTTTAATTAGGTACAAATATTATACAATAGCTATTACCATATACAGCGTGATGTCTTCCTGAAATGGCCATAATAGAGATAAAGCAAACATGTCACAATGCCAAGCTTGCCCAGCTGATGGAATGTTACACTCGAACAGTTAATAAAGCACCAGACCTTACAGTTATAAAACTTTCCAGTATGTCTTTGTTCACGTACTCGTATATCATCCAATCAGATTTTATATCCAATAAATAAACAACAGTATCTGTGGTGTAATGGTTAGCGTGCTTGCCTCGAGTGGTTTAGAATCCCGATTTGGGTTAAATCAAAGACAAAAAAATTGGCATTTGTTGCTTCTCCGCTAAACACGCAGCATTAAGGAGAAAGAGCAAAGACTAGTTTGCTCGGAATCAGACTAATGTGTCCGAGTGGAACGACACGTCTACCACCAGACTGTTGTTTCAGCCACGGTGAGCTAGCACTATAAAAAATCCAACTAAGCGTGTCGGTCTAGTACAAAGCGGACCTCATCATCATCACATTGAAAATTAACTTGTTCTCACCATGACAAAAAGCTGAAAAATTGCTGAGTTGGTGTTAAACAACAATCACTCACTCACTCCTTATAAATACAGCTTTTTGATTGGATGATTTTTTAGTAGGAATACAAAACTCGTACTCGAAAGTTTTATGACTGTGAGGCCAGAAATTTAAACATAATATATAGCTATTACAAGTAATAAGGACTGACGATTAATATGAAGTATAAGCTATCGAAAGTTTTGTGATTGCGAGTCCAGAAATTGAAACAGAAGAAAAAGAACTGAAAATACACCAAAGCATATTTTTTACTTTCCAAAATGATCACCTCTTTACAAACTAAATACAATGTATGATATTTTTTTAATATAGCTCAAGTTCTTGTTTTCGACTGGAACAATTTATAGTATTCTTTCAACAATCTGCTATTTATTTAAAGACAAAACTCATCTTTTCTCCAGCAATAATCAAATATCAACATTAATTAGTTAGACAGCAGACATACAACCTTTAATGTGATATAATTAGTGATACAAATATATACAGTCAAAACTGTCTTATATGACCTTCGAAGGGAGCATTGAAATAGGGTCCCATAAGACAGGTGGTCCCTATGTACAGGTTTAAATAATATGAAATGATATGAATCACAATTAAAATTGAGGTCACATAATACAGGTTGTTGCTTAATAGAGGTGGTCACTAAAACATGTTTGACTGTATACCTATGTCTAGTTATACAAAGGAACAAAGCTTAAAAAATTACTGAGGAAATACCTTAAACTTGTAAATAAAAATGTACAATATATTAGATATATGCCTCCATTATGCATGTGAAGTTTTTCCTGTCTTCATGAAGAAAGACTGTTCTTTTTATGAGCCGTACATGAGTCAATAAAACTCTGAATTCTGGCAAAATGATCATAAGACTTGTAAGATTTTTGTATTTATACTCCAATATCGTCCAATCAGAGCACTGTATTGGTTGGAAATAGCATTCTGATTGGTTGTTAAGTATGAGTACAAAAAACATATTCAAAAATTTTATGATTGTAAGGCATGGTTTATAAGTGAAATATCGACAGCTGCCAGTCTACAAAATGGATACCTCTCATGGGCTGTCATGGCAATAATTTAATGTTTACAAACAAATTTTGTAAAAGTTACTAATGTACGTATAACTAGACATACAATAAATCTTAGATACAATTATTTATATTATGTTTTTAGGCTAAGGGTTATGGTGTTTAATGCCCCTTTCAATAATATTTCAGTATGTATTTATAAGAATTAACTAATCTGAGACATTAATATTTCAGTGTATATATAGATTCTCCTTCAGTTGTCCGTGAGTTACGATATTTCTCCATGCGAGAGAGTTAAATTAAAAATTTTAACCACGAGCCGTAAGGCAAGTGGTTAAAATTTTTAATTTAACTCTCGAGAGTGGAGAAATATCGTAACCCACATGGGAAACTGAAGGAGAATTTGTTTCTCCCATTATTTAACACAAACTTTATTTCAAAAGCCGTCAAATGAGTAAAACGAGTCAAATGCGGGGAAAGGCACGAGACATTTTAATCCTCTAGAGGATTACAGATTTTTCCACCACTAGTTCAGCGGGGTTAAAACGACGTCATAATGGGAGAAGGTATATTTTTGCCTTTAATGTAAACATTTTTAGCTCACATACACAGGATCAGTGTAGGAAATATAAAAATTCCAACTCAAGCATAATTTGCAAGAACTTTTTAACAGTGCACAGAAAGAATGTTCTCATATTAACTAGAGGCTTAAGTGAGGATGTATTGCTCACGTGGTAAAAATGATTTATATAGGATTATAAAGAATTCTAACATGACCTCTTTCTTTCGCTTTGTTAACAAACGAGCGACTTATCCATTCGGTATAATCTCATTAACACATGTGCCGGTTAATGTGACCGATTTTTCCATTGGCAGCATAAATTGTAACCCGAATAATGCCGATAGAGGGTGCAGTATTATTCCAGTTACATAAATTGTGTGCGACATTTTTCGCAAGCGTAAATATAAATTACCGTCTTCCAATCAAAGTATACTACCGTATTTGTACTCTTACAGGGTTAGAAATTAACTTTTGTAGTTACTAGCCCAAAAGATATCAATCACTAGTCCTTAGAAATCCCAACTAGTCCTGTAGATGCAGCGAGCACCCTTCAGGATGCGAGTTGGCTAAGGGGGTCTGGGGGTATGCCCCCCCCCCAGATAAATGTTGAAAATCTAGATGCAAAAGCCTGCAATCTGAGAGTTTTTTGGAGTGAAAATGTCTTTCTCAAAAAGACAGTTTTGAGGGTGTTTTTTTCCTTCAAATATGAAAATAATGAAATTTGATATGATTGCCAATGAGATAGCTACCAAAGAACACAGGACAATGATTTCACAGTTTAGCCCTTCAATGATTAGCAAAACCCATAATACCATGAAGCAAAATACTGTAAATGTCATACCCTTTCAAAGCACTTAAATTGTAGTTTTTATTTTAAGTCAAAAATTTGTTATTTAAACAGTTTGGATCAATAAACACATTTATCAATACATCAATTTTACATAGTTTTAATTGTTACCTACATGAAAATCTGCATTTTATAATCATTTTCAGTACTTTATTACAACAACAAAATATTTAAAACGATATATTTTAGCAAATATTATCATTGTTCTTCTTTTCCCAATCGCCGCGATTTGCAGATCGACATGAAGAGAAGAAACCATAATCTACGTTTTAAGACATTAAGTGTTATTTATTTGAAAATCTGGATTTAATAATCATTTTCCGTACTTTATTACAAAATTTGTTTATTTAAAACGATATATTTTAGCAAATATTGTCATTATTCTTCTTTTCCCAATCGCGGCGATTTGCAGATGGACATGAGGAGAAGACGCCATAAATATTTTATAAATGAAATTATATTTTGTCAATGTCAAATTTGTGCTTGAATTTTGGAAAACAACTTAACTATTTCAAACGTTTGTGTGATCCATCTTCCAAGCGCTTTAAACAACGTAGTTTTATAAGTAATTTTCAAGCGCATGTTTGACACAGTTGTAAATGGCGTATCATAAAGGTCAGAAACGAACAGGGACAATAACGGCTTTCCAACTCTTCGTGATACATACCGGTCTCTATTTTTTTTACTAGCCCAAGCGGACAAGTACCTAGGAGATATGTGTTGTCCGTGGGGAAAATTACTAGTCTCGGACTAGCGGACAATCGTTAATTTCGAACCCTGCTCTTAGACATATCAGAATCGAAATAAATCATGGAAGCTAGGATGTGTTTTGAGTTTTAACATGGATTGGCGGATATTAGTAAATTTTATCCCTCGCTTCTGGCTTGGGATAAAATACTAATATCCGCCAATCCATGTTAAAACTCCCAACACATTCTGGCCTCCACGATTTATTTCTTAATTAGATAATTTCTCCCTTTTAGATCCCAGATTAACCCGTAACAATGAATGATAAACTTCTAATCTACTCAGGATCATCTCTGCTAAGATTGGTTTTCATAGAAGATTAAAAACATCAAAATGTGAAAAAAAAGTTCAAATGACGGATAACTGACACCAAATGATATAAAAGCTAACTTGGCCATGTGAGCTAAAAATGAATATTCATTAGATGAATTATAAAAATTAGCTGCTTATCTTTTCTATTTTTAGATGTATGTATTTATTATATTTGGCTAAATGTTTTTTTTTTCCAGACCAGAACAATACAATTTGTTTACCTATAAAATGAATCCTAATGTTTTTCAATACGATTCAAATTATGCCTAGGTAAAAAGTAACTATAGTGACACTATTCTTGTACTATGCTATTTAATTTGACTGAGAGAACCTGACATAAACTTACCAAATCTTCATGAGCATGGGCTGTCACGACAACAGTATTACATATTGCCATTAACAGAAAGAAATCGTGGATCTTCTGTGTTCTCCGATCTTCCATCTCGTTGTCATTCATTGACCTGCTACTACTGTCAACAGTCAGATCAACATTGGTCAAACTTCTTAAACTCATACAGTTTACCTCACGCCATAATCCAGGTTCTATCTTTAGATTGTCCATTATCTAGAATGATTATTATTGACGTGTAAAATTAATACAGCTGATTGAAAATCTAATTTTAGATTGTTCATATATATCTGAAATTTTTCACATGCCATAAATCATACAGTGTAATTAATTTCTCACATGCCATAAATCACACAGAAAATTAATTTCTCACATCCTGTGCTCATTTTAATCAAAAATTTCTCACATGTCATGCTCATCCTCATCAAATATTATTTCATATCTAAATTATTTGGACTAAATGAAAGACAGCACATGAACTAGACTTGATTGCTTGCAGCAATTTGAAATATCTTTTAGTTGAGAGAAAATACTTTTACCACTTGTAATATATTGCAAATGACTTTTATTTCTACATATATTAAATAAGAATAAGTAACACAATTTTATTAACTTTGGTACAAAGATATTCATTAAAAGGGGCTGTCATGGTCGTGATCGTATAGTAGTTGTATTTATAACTACCTATGTAATCAGTGCCTATCAGTACTAACGTTATGAGCTTGAATCCTGCTCACATTGTACTCGATACAACATTATGTGATAAAGTTTGTCAGTGACTTGTGACACACATGTGGTTTTCTCCGGGTTGGTTTCCTCCATCAATAAAACTGACCACCACGTTATAACTGAAGTATTGTTGAAAGTGGCATTAAACACCATAACCCTAACTCTAATCCTAACCACTATGCATTACCATTAGGCTTTCATATATCAACTTGAATACCCAAACCTTAATACTAGCAAATGTTTCTCATGCACATAAAATTAAGTCCTACAATGAGTTACTAAATCTCAAACAGGGTTCATACACTTTTTTGTTGAGCAAAATCAAGGACTTTTCAAGGACTTTCCAGGACAAAAATTACAGTTTTCAAGCACATTTTTCTGAGCATTTTCATATATAAAACCTTGTTTAACCTTACCTTTCTTCAAGTGAAAATGCCTGTACCCAGTCAGGAAAATGATGGATGTCCAATGTCAGTGGTTTTGTGGGTGAAGCAGACTTGCCTACCCTTACAATTTTGGCATAAGGCTCACTATTTTTTTGGGCTATCTTGCGCCCTTACGATTGTTGTCAATTTCCTTAAACGATTCGGCAAATTTGCGGTATTTCCGTTCATTGCGGTTCCGTATATTATAGATCGTATCGGCATTTCCAGTGATTAAAAAAAACGATGGCAAAACGAACTTTGTCTGTCAAAATTTTGATAATAAACCCAAAATCGATTTAAAATGTTAACATTATGTGGTTATATCATGTGCCATTCGCAACATGTGTAGTTTCTGTGCTTAAAATTGCATTTTGTGACCAAAAAAAAAGAGCCTTACTATTTTTTTCAAGCACCTTACTATTTTTAACAAAAAGGGGTAGGCAAGTCTGGTGAAGGTACTTTAGTGTTTGTCTTTTTTTCTTTTGTTCAGGAATTTACATTTTCCTGGCATCTTGAACTGGCAATGATCAAGGTCACTGGCGACCGACGGCTGATCATGCAATGTTATGATTTTTAATTTTTAATTTAGAACATAAGTGGACACGTTTGATGTTATGCCCATTAAGAAATACGTTCAGGAAAACCCATGAATCGTAACGGAAACCAATTAAAACAACAAGCTTGAAGCCAGGTGATGGGAAAACATTAATACGTATTTTTGATTTAAGCGGTAAAATTCCGGAAAACACCGTTTTATAGAAATAGCGCGTAGTGATACAGGAAGGTCTATTTATATTTCCACGGGTAACTGAGGTTGTTGACATCAATTCAACGTCTTGGAGATTGAAAATGACTGTTAACATGCACTTATTTTGCGGAAATAAGATTGTTCAAATGAAAAAGTAGTTTTCAAAGGTTTTCAAGCACCTTTATAGGAATTCAAGTATTTTCTTCAAGTCCTTGATTTTGCTACTTTCGTTTTCAAGTACTTTCAAGGATTTCAAGCACCTGTACGAACCCTGCTCAAAAAGCAATTGTAAGTTCATATTAGACTTACGAGGCATCACTATTACAACAAACAGGTTCCTTAAAAGACAATCTGCCACAAACAGAATTCTACATTTATTTCCAAATTTTCTGATTTTTTGTTTAACATATGTAAAAGATAATAATAAAAAATTTTCTCCTCGAAAGTTGACACCGGTAGCTGCTTGAAATCAACAACATGCACTTGACAATAAATCAACAACATGCACTTGACAATAAATCAACAACATGCACTTAACAATCTATTTCCTCTTTCTTAAAATGTAGGTTTGGTTGATGGTGTTTAATGCCCTTCACAACAATATTTCAATTATATCGTGGCAGTCAGTTTTATTGGTGGTGGAAGACCGGAATACCCAGAGAAAACAACCGACCTGTCGCAAGTCACTGACAACCTTTTTATCATATAATGTTGTATCGAGTACACCTAGCCATGATCGGGGTTCAAACTCACAACAATAGTGGTGATAGGAACAGATTGCACAGGTAATTGTAAATAATGGACCCTCTTTCTTAAAAATAATGGTGCATTCATAAACAACACCAATAGATACTTACAGAACTAGATTTACTGATGTTTGTTCTTACAGAATATCTACTATCAGTTTCACTGTCATCTACGAATTCATCATATTCTGTTAAAAAAAATAAAATAAAATAAAAGTCTTCATTATCTTCATGCTGATATAATGTAGTATGT
>MJUT01047812.1:63478-78940 GCA_002080005.1 Gigantidas platifrons | reverse complement strand
ATCAGTTTCTGATGAGAGGAAGTGATACACAGGCTATTACAAGACTCACAGAGAGGGAGAAGCATCAGTTTCTGATGAGAGGAAGTGATACACAGGCTATTACAAGACTCACAGAGAGGGAGAAGTATCAGTTTCTGATGAGAGGAAGTGATACACAGGCTATTACAAGACTCACAGAGAGGGAGAAGTATCAGTTTCTGATGAGAGGAAGTGATACACAGGCTATTACAAGACTCACAGAGAGGGAGAAGCTGCTGTCTGGTGAAATAGACAGATCAGAGTATGTACTGATGAGACAGTATAATAAGCTGCTGTCTGGTGAAATAGACAGATCAGAATATGTACTGATGAGACAGTATAATAAGCTGCTGTCTGGTGAAATAGACAGATCAGAGTATGTACTGATGAGACAGAATAATAAGCTGCTGTCTGGTGAAATAGACAGATCAGAGTATGTACTGATGAGGCAGTATAATAAGCTGCTGTCTGGTGAAATAGACAGATCAGAGTATGTACTGATGAGACAGTATAATAAGCTGCTGTCTGCTGAAATAGACAGATCAGAGTATGTATTGATGAGGCAGTATAATAAGCTGCTGTCTGGTGAAATAGACAGATCAGAGTATGTACTGATGAGGCAGTATAATAAGCTGCTGTCTGCTGAAATAGACAGATCAGAGTATGTACTGATGAGACAGTATAATAAGCTGCTGTCTGCTGAAATAGACAGATCAGAGTATGTACAGTCACTTGGGCCCGTATGCATAAAGCTACTTAAGTTAAGGTAACTTTTACCTAAGTGGTATGCATAAAACTGCTTAAACTAAGAATTTTCTTAGCAAAATCTTAGTTTTAAATAGCCCCACCCATCCCACTTAAGTGGTATGCATAAAGCTCCTTATAATAAAAATACACTTAAGTTTTCACATAAATCTGAGGCTAGGTGCCTCAGATTTAAGTGAAAACTTAAGTGTATTTTTATCTTAAATATATAAAATGCAGCGACTTCGAACCAATTAACAACGCAAATTTTCTATATCGTTGATATTCATATTTAAATGGATATCGGATGGGTATGTTGTTCGAATTTTTATTGAACATTTTTAGTGCCGTATAGAACTTAGTAGTGTTTTTAACTCGGATTTTATCCTGCTCAGAATCCTACTTCCACCTCCCCGTTCGTGAGCAGTGGGCGGACGGAAGAGGTACGCGCAATTGAGTCAAAATAAATAAGCGCAAATGATATATAAAAAAACCCCGCAAACGTGAAAATAAAAAAGCGGAAATGGTATGCCAAAAAGCGCAAACGTAAAACGCCGCATTGTTCATTGCCGACTCAAGTGAAGCGTTATCTGGTTCATCGACAAGAGTCTTCGAAAGAATCATCTGGAAGACCCATCATTGGCCTTTCTTCGCCTAAAGAAAAACAAAACTCTTCAAAAGGAAGTCTTTCTAAAGCCTCTAGTAGTATTTTGTGACAGTGCATTGCTCTGTTATTCTGTTATAATGTTTTCCTGTCATTACACCCGTAACAAAACCCGATCCAATCAAACCTGCTTCTAACAAAATATCTGACAATCCAGTTCCTTCCCGATCATCTTGAAGTACGCGCACATAACAAGGAATGTTCCAATCATAATGATATGATCCTCAAACTTTTTAGGTTGATTCCAAATGATTGGGTATGCTTTCATGTATACACCTAGATCAAAAGGTGTTACCACATACTTTTGTCCTACCTCCCTTGCTCCTTGTTCTGAATAACGAAGGCATTCCTGGACTGCCTTGTAATCTGTAATGGGTTGGTTTATAACTGGATAGTAATCTATTATCGTCAGTCTTTGTGGTTCATCTCCTAGTACTGACCAAAATCCAGCCAGTCCAGGTAACTCCTGCCCTAAATAGGAACTAAGATACCTTGCCATAACCCACAAGAGATCCCTCTTACATTCAAGCTCAAGCAAACCTTCCGTTCCAGACATTTCCATCTTCTCGACTTCATAACTATTAGGACTCCTTCTATGGGTCAAATAACAATCAGGAAGAACTTCCTGTGTTTCAAGTTTCAATGATCTAATACCACTCATGCGAACAACTGGGATGCTAGGCCTATCACCCGCTACCTCCTGCTCTGCTGGACAAGAAAATCTTGTAATATAATTCCATGTGTGGTGTGTACAGAAGCCATCCCGCAAAGATCATTTAACAACTGATCAAAGTCTGAATGGAATATGAATGGAACATTTGCATTTCTAACAATTTGGGGTGACAATAAAGTGGATGTTGTTTCAACTGCTATGGCAATAGAAGTCTTAAGTTCCATGGAAAATAAGTACTTTTCTGAGTGACCGAGCCTATTTAGAAGTGTTGTGATCTCAGCTCTTCGAAACCAGTGCACAAGAGAATGCGCTTGAGCAATTTCTAGCTTCCATGCGATACTGCTCTACATATATCCTGCCCAATGGAATTAACTAAATGGGCAACCTTTGGAGTTGTAACCTGGGTTTTTTTCCAGCAAGAAATTGATCTAGCTTTTCAGACAAAGAAAAATTCAGATCGTTCAGGTACTTTGCTGTTGGGGGCCATGACAAACTGCTTCTTTCACTCTTGAACATATCGTTAATTTCCTGTCTGAGAAGAGAAGCGGTATCACAAATTTTTGTGACTACCAAGGTCATAGGCACATCTAATGGCAGACTCTAAATCGATATCAGAACTGGCTACCAGGTAAGACTCAAATTTCTCGTGGGTCTCCATCTTTATAAACATTATCTTTTCTCCAAACTAACCTTGAGATTTTCGCTTCTATAATTCGGATTTGAAAACTCCGTTTCTGCTAATTTAGAGACATAAACTAATCAAGTTATTATTATTATGTTATATGAGTATGTGGTTTATTTTGTTATGTATGATTCTGTATTGATTCTACTGCTCAGCTATGGGCACCATGATTGGTTTAATAAAGTATTCTTATTCTTATACTAAAATATACTAGTATTTCCCTGAGTTCATTCAATTTAACAACTGATTTGCCTAAAATAACGAATCGTTCAATGAACGATTTCACTATATCGAAAGCCTCTCTGTGCGCCTTCTCAGTGTGACTTTTTGTCGCTCTTTGGAATCTTCATCTTTACTTCTCTATTTCTCAGGGTTTTGGCAGTACTTATTTCTGCAAGATGGATGGTACTGCGCTTCACAGGCAAACAGGTCAACACCTCTTATTCTAGTGAGCAGGTGCTCGTCATGTTTTTCCTGTGCAATTCTTTGGACAGTCACCCCACAATCATATTCAAACCGAATGGTTCCTTCTGTCGTCCAAGTATCCTTCACTTTAACTTTCTTTCTCCCTTCCTTTTCACAAAATACAGTCTGGTCTGAATATTATTTTTATCAGGATCAAGAGACCTACGACGTCTACTTTCAAAATCACTACTGCCTGCAATGGATGGTGGTGGTGCTGGCAAGCGACTCAAGTTCATTGTGAACTTCTGGTAGCAATCCCTGTGATAACCCAATCCCTCAGAAAAAGTAGACGGGAATTGGACACAGACATCCACCATCCTAAGAGCTTCTGTTGTGCTTTCAAGACGTCGCCGCTTTATGTCTAACAATTTTTCAAAACAATCAACCGAACATGATACAAAATTTTCATTGTTCGATTTTGCGCTGTGTAAAAATAAGAGAAATATTTCTCTTGCGTTCAAAATTTTATACTTATGACCTTGTAGTAATACTCGTAAAGTTAGGACAATTTTTACACTTACAACAATTTTTTATCGTAAGAATTTTGAGAAATGGACTCGATTATACCACAGGAGTCGGAAGTTCTATCAATAATAAAGTATAGGGGCACTTCGAAGATCGCTGGGCAACTATAAAAAAAACACCAGGAGTGCAACGCATTTTTGGAGAGTTGGCCTAAATCTATACCAACAGGTAGATCAGCATGNATTATACAGACTGCACAATCCTCCTGTTGTGCTTTTCTCTTTTTTCTTGAACTCATTTTATTTTAATATCAAACTAATTTGGTATTACACACTCGAAAACTTTGAGTGGAAGATTTCTGTGCAAGTATCTGAAACCAGAACTTCACGAATAATGTCGGTGACAAAGAACGTCAAAATTATTTTTTTGTTCTTTATAATCTTGATCTGCGTAAATTTTATTAAATACAGTTAACTGGACTATAAAATGGCGCAATTTTGAGAAATTAATTAATTTAATGTTTCTTCCGTGTTGTTTAAGAACATTTATCTAAATTAACAACAGACAAAACTGTAAATTTGTCCTTCTATACTGATGAGAAAATATTATGCGATTTTCGGCAGGGTAAGGGGTAATATTTTTCCGCTAGAAGCCCTATTCACTATTCAGGGTCAGTGGTATACTAGAGCAAATTTTATTTTAAAATGTCTCCATAACATAACTTCACACGACAGATGTATAATTTGGTTGTCAATTTTTATTATGAAAAAGATATTAGGCGCTTTGGCAAGTTTGGGCTGAATAGAGCTAAAATCGGCAAAAATCATAATGTTCCATTTTTCTGCAATCTACACTACAAAACATGTTGTTTTTTTTATGATGTAATAGGTTTAATTTTCCGTAAATGCAATAGTTTTGATAAATTCAATATAAAAATATCATCAAAATTGTGTAATATTTTGTCTATTCAAAACAAAAGGCGAAAAATCTCGGTTTTTACGCAATTTTATCAAGGGTAGGGATATTTTTTTGCCTCCTACGATTACTGAACTTCATAAAATATGAGTAACTTGTATTCATTTGAACGATAATATAATCAGCTGTCCACTATATTCTAATAGTTGTTGATAAGCTACAAGACATCAGAAACAGTGAAGAATGACTGAACAAATATGAAAATCCGGCAAAATTGTCGAAAGGATGTAAAAAAGGGCTAAAAAATGTAAATTCGACCCAAAATATTCAATGTTAACATGTATTTTTCAAAAGGACATACCAAAGGACAAAAAAAAATTGTGGAGCTCGAAGGTGAGGGGGTACGGTAGGCCCATGGCCTAATTGAGATAACTCCCCTTAATTTGCCTGGTAAAATTTAGAAGTATTAAGATCTTACAACTGCTTACCCTTCCAGATCACCTGAGTTCACCCCTGATTTTTAGTGGGGTTCGTGTTACTGGATCTTTAGTTTTATGTGTATGTTTGCAGATCGTTGTTTGTCCTTTTGTACTTTTTCTTTTGGCCATTGTATTGCAGGGGCGAATCCAAGCTTTCTAGTTAGGGGGCGCACTTAAAATAATCGCTAAATTTTTTGGGGTATTTCGTGTGAAAAGTCACGATTTTACGCAAAAAAATCATATTTTTTCCAATTTTAGGGGGGGGCGCCGGGTGCGGCCCCCCTGTATTGTCTGTCCTTCGATTTACGGATTCTGATTATCTCTTTGATATCTTCAAACTCTTCTTGCAGATATCATACACATTATCATATCTATTTCTACTATCTATAAAGATGTCAATATCAACATACATACAGTCTTTGATGTCTAAAGACAGAACCCCCTAAAGTCAAAATATGATTACAAAATAAAAGATGTCAATATCAACATACATACAGTCTTTGATGTCTAAAGACAGAACCCCCTAAAGTCAAAATATGATTACAAAATAAAAGATGTCAATATCAACATACATACAGTCTTTTCTGTCTAAAGACAGAACCCCCTAAAGTCAAAATATGATTACAAAATAAAAGACGAGAACGCTAAAAATAACACATATTAATGATAACTGAATAATATAAAAATTCAATAATGTATATATATTTTCTAATTTCCAAGTTTGACAAAATTATTTGGCATATGAATAATAATAATGCATCTAGAATTATTAACATAAATTCCTTGTTTACATAAAACAAGATAAAACTGGAATATAAGACCTGCATATACATGTATATACAAACTATGCATATCTTAAAATAATAAAGCAGATTTCAAAGCATACTTTTTATCACAAATCTCCAAAAGTTATTTATTAATTTTTGTTAGTGTACTTCGTTATGTACATGTATTTGTTTTTATTTCACTTCTGAGTTTGTATCCTATATAATTTATTCCCTTTCGTTCCATTTTGTTAGTGGTCTTGTCAAGTTCTGTAGGATACTGTGATATTCGTTGTTGCTTAATACACAATGAGTTTGGGATATAAGAGAAACATGAAGCCCGTCAGTAGAATATTGACTATTAATGTGTGTGTTTTATAGGATATCAGGCATAATCAAATGTTGTTTGACACTTGTTACCAGACTCAACGTCAGTAGCCTGAATTTTAAGTTCTGTATGTCCGAAAGAAATTTCAACAACGACGTCTCGGTACTTCTCGGTAGGGTTCGGAATACGTACAACAACATTGCCTACGTGTGTACAGTTATCTTCATCAGTATATTCCGGCTGTTCCTTTATCGACGTATAAAGAGGAAGATAATGCAGTTCTTGAAATTTCTTTGTAGTTGTGAACGTCTCCCTTATTGTTCCCCCTAAAGAAACAGTCGAATGTATCTTTATAAACTTTTCAAATACCTTTTCACATAGTTTAAGACCATCTACCTCAACTTCTCTAAGAAATCCATGTAATTTAGGATTAAAATCGTTAGACACTTGAAATCCGTAGGTATAACGCACCACCCTAGATACAATGATACCTGGTTTATAACCAAATATTACAGCTCCTTTTAAAACAGACATGCTCGGTTCATGAGGAACAATTATTCTATGATATGGTAAACCAGTTTTAAGTGCATTTTGAACAATGACACTTTCTGAGAATCCTCCTACAAGAATCACATGTATTGTTCGTTTAGTGTCGATTCCGTGTAGTGTATTGTACACAAGTCGAACAATCTTATCTGTCGTTGACTTAAACATATTTCTTAATAACTCATTTTCAATTCGTAATTTATCGTTTACAACACACATATGTTGCTCGTACTTGGAGTTTTTCAGCGTGTTCACGAAATCTTTTTTTAAGTGTTTTTCGCATAATTGTGTAAGGGTAAGAAAGGGTATAGCCATTGTCTTTTTACCCGTCTCTTCTGAAGTAAGAGACCTTTTTACACACTCAAATGCCCGAAATAAGTCTAAAGAAGCGGTTGGGTTTGTTTTAATCATGTCTTCCATGACCTTGTTACCAACAATCTCAGTAAACAGACGATAGAATTCTTCGTCGACAGAGGTACCACCACAATCTCCACCCGTCGCCCGACAGATTTCCTTTAGCTGGTTCTTTCCTAAATTCTCTAGTGCTGTTATATCAGTGGTGCCACCTGAAGCAAAATATCGATTATTTATTCAAACGTCCTTCAAATTAATGAGATCCTCCTGAGTAATTCATTCCTATTAAAAAAATATTTGAAATGTCCATTCACTGTGCATATCAATGATAACGTCTAGCGATTCCGCGATTTAGTGACCAACATATCTACCATTGTAATAAGTTCAAAATCAAATAATACCACTCTGTAGGACAAATTTCAAGATCCAATCGAAAAACCGATACGTCTAACACACATATTTACATGACCGCTCATTTCCTGGCTTGGCACAAGCATTCCAATAAAGGGTTGCATGATTAAACTGATTGTATGTGCCGACCCCTCACCTCTTATTGTAATGATGTGTTTATGATTAAACTGATTGTATGTGCCGACCCCTCACCTCTTATTGTAATGATGTGTTTATGATTAAACTGATTGTATGTGCCGACCCCTCACCTCTTATTGTAATGATGTGTTTATGATTAAACTGATTGTATGTGCCGACCCCTCACCTCTTATTGTAATGATGTGTTTTCCACATGTGAGTAAAATGCCAACCCTCACATCTTTTAACTTTGTATCTAATAAAGGTTATTTCAGAAACGACTGGGTACTAGGATCTTCTTTTTTATTACTATAAAAGGTTCAATACCTCTGCTGGTGGACTATAAGTCCCCGAGGGTATCATTCTCCCAGAAGTCGGTGTTGCTATCACTGAGTCAATACCTCTGCTGGTGGACTATAAGTCCCCGAGGGTATCATTCTCCCAGAAGTCGGTGGTTATGCACTGACATGGTTTATTAGATATATATTTATCATTTAAGGTTACTGTACTTGATCTAATATGTAATTATTGTTCTGCTCTCTGAGGCATAGGTGATCTGGCCGATGTTGGCTATCCTGTTTAGGCAATTTGGATTTCTTGCTCCTTAAAGACTTCTAAATTATTTGGCTTTCTAATCTTTGGTTATGAGCGTACCCGATGAAGGTTATTCCGAAAACACGTCATGTGCACTAAATTATTTGGCTTTCTAATCTTTGGTTATGAGCGTACCCGATGAAGGTTATTCCGAAAACACGTCATGTGTACTAAATTATTTGGCTTTCTAATCTTTGGTTATGAGCGTACCCGATGAAGGTTATTCCGGAAACACGTCATGTGCACTAAATTAGATAAATGCGTTTTTATTTCAGCTAGACAGCATTTGATATTTCTATAGAAACGGAATATTGCTTGGACAAATAAATACCATATTGGTTCTGTCATGATTGTGATCCAGTGCGTTCCAAAGACTAGTTAATTTAACGTATAGTGTATAATGACTTTGTGGCAAAACCCAGGATCATTTACGACCGTATTGGTTTTTTTTATTTATAAAACAAACCTCCAATATCCACCACCATGTATTGCGTTCCCTTTTTATCTGTTTTTGTAGAATTATCAGCTCCGATCAGTTGTTGGATAGGTAGGCTCTGACAAAATATTGAGGCCGCCTCTGATTCTAGGGAAACCACAAGATTATCCGAAGGTATACCTGCCTATTAAATTAACAGAGGAAATTATATTATGAATGAATATGCATATAACTTATGGAGTACAGACATAATCAAGTAGTCCTGCGTCCAACAAGATCTCAAGTGTTAGCTAAACATATCCGATTTGTTTTCTTTTTTTTGTCGATTTTTTGCATTGGAACTTTCTCTTTTTCCTTCCTTTTTGCACCGTTATCTTCCCATTGACCTTATAGGATTGCCATTGATATAGTGAATGCCTGTGTGAGGCTTACTCCAACATATTTTATTCAGTTGTGTGTGCCAATCCGGGAGAGTCGGTGATCATGTATGCATGTGCTGTGGTGTCGAACAATCTTTTCGAACGTAGGTTTAATATTCTCATGTTCACATATACAATGTATTTAGTTCCTCTTACCTTTATTGCACTCTGTCTCATGAAATGCTTAGAAGTGTCTGTCCAGATAGATGGCACGGTAAGTACCCACTGAATTGCCATACTTTTAAAATTCAAGCCTTGTGTCGATAATGTCATCATCAAATGTTCCTTTAAAAACTCTATTGACAAAGCAAATACGTCAAGGGCTGGCATTAATTTTCCTTTTATATCAGCTATTTCCATATCATTTGAAAGACGCTTAAAATAGAGGAGTAATATCCTTCAAGGTATTTTAGCTTTTCTCATTGATTATCTATAATGCATACAGCAGTAGTAATAGATGGCACTAGTGAAACAGGAACTACTTGCCCTTCTAGAGTTTCTGAGTTAACCCCCAGGTTTTTGGCAGGGTTCGTGTCGCTCATTCGTAAGCTGTCTGTGTAGTGCTTTATAGATCATTGTCTTTTTGATCTTTTACTTTTGGCCATTGTATTGTGTGTCCTTCTTTAGCTTATGTCTTCTGATTGCCCTTCTGGCATCTTCTTACTACTTTTTATGACTGTTTTTTTTTCACGAGAGAAATTGTATACAGTATAACTTATTACCCCTTCTGTATCTTTACAATTTTCCACATTGCTCTCAAATGTTTATGGCTGAGTAACATAAACTGTTTGGAATCATTTGTGTTTGAGCCGACAGACATATTGTATCACTGCTAGATGATGTGGATTGAAAGTTAAAGTAAACTTATACATGCAGTGCTTACCCTTCCGGAGCACCTGAGTTCACCCCCGGTTTTTATGTGTATGTTTTGTAGATTGTTGTTTGTCCTTTTGTTCTTTTTCTTTTGGCCATTGTGTTGTCTGTTCTGTTTTCCTTCGATTTACGGTATCTAATTATCCCTTTGGTATCTTCAAACTCTTCTTAATAAAGCATGTTCGGCTTTATATCATATTTATGACGTGGTAGTGACGTATTAATAACGAAGGAACAAAAACACCAGACAAAACTTCTAAGACCTACATAACAAACAAGATAGCACCAATTCATAAATGGAATGATCAGACATTTGTGGCTGTCCCTACCCGAAAGGAACTGGATATCCATCGGCATATGTCATTGTCAATGTTGTGTTCAATGATTGGAGGTGAAAGATAGTTCTTGGTATTGTTGATATTGGTGGAAGTGATGACTATTGCTGCTTAAAACGTTTTTGTCTTAAGGGTGATCTTTGCATAATCACCCTTAAGACAAAAACGACTCAAGAAATGACAACATATATCATCAACACATTCATGACCTGGAATTGGAAAGTAGTATCACATCAATGGCTTGAGTTGCTTGACCTTATTAATAGTAGTGTAATCCAGATTTAGATTGTTGCCACACAATTCAGCACAAGTATAGTGTTGACTTTAGCTTCACATTGTGTTACAAGGTATTACCTCGTTTGATGAGGCTAAACTGCTTTGCGAATCCGATAGAAAGAAGTTCACCCCCACCCAAAATGAGTAAAATAATAAAATTTAACATTGTTGGGAGTGAATTTTCATATATTATTATATTCGTTAAAAGATATATGCTATGTACACAATGTGTGCTCTTTAAGGAACTTGTTAGTCTCATAATTTCTGAATGACCTCTACATGGAACATAATGAAATATTATTCTTCAAATGAATTGAATATTTTGCTTTTTGAATAAAACCCTAATTGTCAAAGAAATGAAAGTGAAGACAAATTACATCATAACATGAATATCCTTTATCCTGGTATATCTAATTCAAACATCACATGTTGGTCTGGATTTACTGTGTGTCCGACTTTTTCTGCTGTAGATTTGTTAGAAAAAAGGACTGATTGGTTATTTAAAATATAAGTATTTTATTTACAGGTTAACATAATTGTTTTTGGGCAAAACCATTTAGCATTTAGGGTCATAGTTTTGAATTATTCTATCTCCTCAAATGACAAAAAAAATGAAAAAGGTTAAACGGACAATCAATGATATAAAACGCACTTAACAGAAAACTACAGATTGACCAACACGAACCCCACTCAGAACCGGGGATGTAATCTGTCCTCTGGAATGGTAAGCAGTTTCTCGTCGTATTACTCATTAATAAATTCGGTTTCAAGTGATATATGTTGTTAGGTCATGAACAAGTAAAGAAGAACGGGATTGTGATGAACAGGACATATCTGTGGTCATACGTGACAGACATTACAATGTTACTGGAAATACATAATATAAGAATTGTGGATTGTTCAATAATGATTTGGTACAGTATAAACTATTTGATAACAATTTAAGCATATCTAAAGATGACCAAAGCATAAACGATCTTTAGAAATATAGTTAATTTTTTTGTTATAGGTTTATTATTCTCAAGACTATATGCACACGGGACCATCCTGGCCGTGATCGTATGGTAGTTAGATTTACCACTACATGTGCAATCAGTGCCTATCACCACTGATGTTGTGAGTTGTACAACATTATGTGATCAAGTTTGTCAGTGACTTGTGACAGGGTCGGTGGTTTTCTCCGGGTCCTCCGGTTTCCTCCACCAATAAAACTGACCACCACGATATAACTGAAATATGGTTGAAAGTGGCGTTAAACACCATCAAACAAATATATATGCACATGACATCTTAGAAAAACAGTAACAGTAAGTTTAACAGCATTAAAATAAAATAGAGTCAAACGTACCTCATTTTCATATAATTTCATTTTGAATCTGTGGAAATAATAATAATCATCAAGTTTGCCATCCATGACTAACTCTGTGTATCTATTTTCTGCTTGATATCCGAAAGCAACAAGTTGCTTGTTAGTATTGAGGAGGAGTGTAGTCGGTGTTTTAACGGATAAGAGTTGGTGCCCACCAGCATTCCAAACCTGGTTCACATTGATAGAAAGTGGATCCTTCTGGAACGATTCTCGAACGGAGAAAGCGTAGCCAGAATACATCGTCCCGAAATCGATAGCAGCAACTAATGACGGTTCTCTGTTTGACATAATTGAATGTTGTAGCTAAAATATCAAAATTATATATGAAAAAAGGTATTCTATAATCCGTCTCGTTTTTTAATGATTTTTTTTTATCTTCACTAATTCTAGCATCGACTCATTATATACCGTTAATGAAACTAAGATAAACGTGTTCGAGTTTGGACCATATTATATTAAAAACATTGTACTGATTTACTGATATGTCGATTTCGTCAGATTAAAAGTGAATAAGGGTAATAAAAAAATTACCGAACACAGAGCAATCTTCCAAAGGGAAATTCAAAACTCATAAATCAATAAACAGACAAAATCAGTCAACAACCGGGAATCTGGAAAACCGCAATGGCACTGACTTGGTACAGGCATTTCTAAAGAAATGGTGGATTGAATCAGATTTTACGGCGCCAACCTCTCGCTTCCATTACGGTTCAAAGGTTCCCGTTGTCACTAAAACAGCATTGATAACAATACTGGAAAAAATAGGTAAAATAGTAGTCAAACAGTACTAAATTCAGCAGTACTAAATTGAAGCAGCTTAAATCTCTAAATTTCCTGTAACATAATTTGTAATTTTTTCATATTATTTGATGAACTAACTGTGTAAATGTATAACGTTTTTCTTGGAAATGAAGCTAAAAATACTGTGTAATTATACAGCTTTAAGTTGGAATTTTAATCCTTCTTAATCTTGGCTTTTGATAAGTCTTTGATGAAACATTTTCCTATCCGAAAATTATTTTCATGTAGCATTTTATGTCATGTCGATGGTTGGAGTGAATGTCAGAATTATTATCTTATACAAATAGTAGGGAATATATGTTTATATTTACAAATATTCAGACATATACTTATTAACATCTCTGCTCGAACAGAAACAAACCAAGCAGTTTATGTTATTTTTTAAATAAAATGAAAAACAAATCATACCACACTATCGGAACATCTCTAAGATGCAATAATAAAATCATAGAAAGAGGCAAAATTAATACTCTAAGACAAGTTTGAAGATACCAAAGGGAGGTAACTAGAAGACGTAATTAAAGGACAGACAACACAATGACCAAGCGACAAAGGACAAACACCAATCTGCAAAACACTACACAGAAAACTAAAGATCGAGCAGCACGCACCCCACTAAAAACCGGGGGTAAACTCCGAAGGGTTATCAGTTCCTGCTCCATCGTGTTACTGTTAAACGACACAAACATCATCTGACATGAAATAGTGTTCGACACCAGTGTAAGTAAATAAAGACATGTAACAAAAATAAAACATGAATCCTCTACAAAAGAAATGGGAGTCAAGACGAATCGAACATCATTTAAATACGCGGAAATCGTAACGGATATCACAACACAGAATTAAAAATCCGAAGACGCGTACTTTGATAACATGAACCCCACTAAGACAATTAAAAAACAACGGGGATGAACTCTGGTGCTCCGGAAGGGTAAACAGTTCCTGCTCTTCGTGTGTCACCCGTCATGTTACTCTTGTCACAATCCGGTGATAAGTCATGAATGAGGAAAGGGCCGGATTGTGATTACGACAAACGGAACATATTCGTCGTGATTTGTGACACAGATACTCTGTAGCGGTTAACCAAGTCATGTCCACTCACCTCCCTAACTTGGTACAGGCACTTCCATAACAATATGTGGAGTTAAACTAGTTGTTGTGTACAAACTTCCACTCTTAGTACATATTGATGATGCAATTTATTGTCTTGCACTGACAAGAAAACCCTTACCTTACAAAGAATAGAACAACCAGTAACCACTCTGAAGCTCTTACCTTACAGAGAATAAAACAACCAGTAGCCACTGAAGCGCTTACCTTACAAAGAATAAAACAACCAGTAGCCACTCTCAAGCAATAAAACAACTAGTAGCCACTCTCAAGCAATAAAACAACCAGTAGCTACTCTCAAGCTCTCTTGTGTTTCATATCTTGCCTTACAACGAATAAAACAACCAGTAACCACTCTCAAGCTCTCTTGGGTTTCATGTCTTACCTTACAGAGAATAAAACAACCAGTAGCCACTCTGAAGCTCTTACCTTACAAAGAATAAAACAACCAGTAGTCACTCTGAAGCTCTTACCTTACAAAGAATAAAACAACCAGTAACCACTCTCAAGCTCTCTTGGGTTTCATGTCTTACCTTACAGAGAATAAAACAACCAGTAGCCACTCTCAAGCTCTTACCTTACAAAGAATAAAACAACCAGTAGCCACTCTCAAGCTCTCTTGTGTTTCATGTCTTACCTGTCTTCTGCAATATAAATCTTCTCTGGAGCCAATTTGTACAAAAGACCATCTTTGAAAATTATGACATCGTGATCAGTGCCATCCATGGAGCAAAACCAATGCTCTTCAAAACATTGACTTTCACTTCCTGTTTCAATGGAAGTTCGCATTGCCATTGTTCTATCTTTTATTATTTTATGGGTCATGTTTTGTCAATTCGGATTGTAATTTTGTTTGTATATGATATTGTCTATTATATGTTCAATTTGTGTTTTCAGATAAATTGGAATAAGGTTCTTATTTCTATTCCAAATGTGTGTTAGGGTGCCACTAAAGGAACAGGAACTGCTTACCTTTACGGAGCACCCGAGTTCACCCCCGGTTTTTAGTGGGGTTCGTGTTACTTGATCTTTTATTTTATGTGTATCGTTTGTAGATGGTTGCTTGTTCTTTTTATTTTGACCATTGTGTTGTCTGTCCTTCACCCATTTACGAATTCTGATTACTTCTTTAGCATCTTCAAACTCAACCAGTAACCACTCTCAAACTCAACCAGTAACCACTCTCAAACTCAACCAGTAACCACTCTCAAACTCAACCAGTAACCACTCAAACTCAACCAGTAACCACTCTCAAACTCAACCAGTAACCACTCTCAAACTCAACCAGTAACCACTCTCAAACTCAACCAGTAACCACCCTCAAACTCAACCAGTAACCACTCTCAAACTCAACCAGTAACCACTCTCAAACTCAACCAGTAACCACTCTCAAATTCAACCAGTAACCACTCTCAAACTCTTCTTAGGTGTATCTATATTGCCTCTATGTCTACGATTTGTCTATTAGATTAGTGAAACTTCCGACAGCGTGGTATTTGTCTATTAGATTAGTGAAACTTCCGACAGCGTGGTATTTGTCTATTAGATTAGTGAAACTTCCGACAGCGTGGTATTTGTCTATTAGATTAGTGAAACTTCCGACAGCGTGGTATTTGTCTATTAG
>MJUT01047812.1:45360-59696 GCA_002080005.1 Gigantidas platifrons | reverse complement strand
GGTATTTGTCTATTAGATTAGTGAAACTTCCGACAGCGTGGTATTTGTCTATTAGATTAGTGAAACTTCCGACAGCGTGGTATTTGTCTATTAGATTAGTGAAACTTCCGACAGCGTGGTATTTGTCTATTAGATTAGTGAAACTGTTCCAACATCGTGGTATTTGTCTATTAGATTAGTGAAACTGTTCCGACAGCGTGGTATTTGTCTATTAGATTAGTGAAACTGTTCCGACAGCGTGGTATTTGTCTATTATATTAGTGAAACTGTTCCGACAGCATGGTATTGTTGTTTTTCATATTAACGTTATTAATTAGCGTTGTCACAAAAACTAAAGATATTAAAGTTTAAAATTACTGACCTTGTTTGTCTGGATTATTAACTGCAGTTAAAGCTTTGGTTATTTCACAAGCAACATTTTTATTTAAGCAACATAGAAATAATGACCAACAACAAATATGTAACCAATAGACTCGACACACAGCAGATTACATTCTTTGTATAATTGAGCAACTATACTTGACCTTTGAACTTCTTAGTTATTTTTTTTTAAAATATCCATACATTTAAAACACTAACCCAGATCGGGAAACGGGACAAAGTAACATAAAATATGCATTTGTAATGAAGATTTCAAATATATGATATTGTAATTCTTTGTAATATGGGACGAAGTCCCAACTATGGTAGAAATAGCAATATTTTCTATATTACTAATGGCTTAAATTTCTTGCACAGGAAATGACACACCGGAAGTCAATACATGGTTAAATCTGTGCAGAAAATCGGATGCGGACGTTTCGTAACCTGGTCGTTTCGTACCTAGATCGGGATTTAAAAACGACAGAAGATTTGGGTCTGGGTCCCCCTATTTTAAGAAAATCTGGATCCGCCCTCGGTCTACTTTGAAAAAAATTATAGGTCCATATATCCGAGTTAATATTGTTTAATATGTGACGAAGTCCCAACTATGGTAGAAATAGCTATATTTTCTATATTATGGGACGAAATCCTAATTATGGTAGAAATAGCAATTTTTTTCCATATCACTAATGCCTAAATTTCCATGCACCGGAAATGACGCATCAAAAACCAATACAGGGGATTTCTGCAGAAACTACTTCTGGTTATGAACCATGTTCGGTAGGGATACAAAAACTGTCCGGAGTTTGAATTGGTCCCCGATATATTGTTTAAAAAATTATTGGACTTCGTCCCAAGATAGGTAACACCTATTATCATATTATAATGAACACTGTATGTTTATTACAGTATATTGGCATATTTTCTCACATTGCCGTACAACATCCATAGACACATCGTTATTCCACAAGAGAATGATGAAACAAGAACAAATACAGCATACATTTTATATGGAAGGAAATTCTCTTTCATTTTTTCACATCTAGTTGTTGGAATATAGAGGGACTATAGAAATATATATGATGGCAATAATACTAGTGCTTCGCCAGTAATTGCATTAATAATTTGAAAGAAATACATCATTTTCGACACTTTTGAATTTTTATGAAATAAAAAATATATTACGTCGACACGAATGCTGTGAATTGAATATCAAGTTCCCTACACATATGACCATGCACACTTTTATCAATTGGCACAAACATTATATTAGTGTTACAAGAATAAAGACAGATACCTTAATTAAATAATTGTTTTAAAAAGGAAAAAATATTGTTGGTACATGGCGGAAAATTGTCTGCTAATAGACTGGCATTTTAATCCACTAGCAATACTATGGACACAGCATAATAGCCAATTTCCTATCTCTCGCAGAGATACACATTTTCTTCAATAAAGCTATGCAGGCGACTAAAACGTGCCCATTTGTTTTTTCAATAAGCCAACATGTTTTAATTGTAAGCTCAATGGAATATACGACTGTTTGTTGATATAAGCAGAATCACAAGCCATGTTGATATTACTATCTAGTGCACTTTAAAAATAAAACACAGCTAAAACCAAAGGAAATAATACGGTTTATTCCATTTCGAATAAACCAGTTTAATGAAAAGGAAAAGGTCCGGTTTTAGTTTTCTGGATATCTGTCGTGTCCTTTCCGGATTAGACATTAATCTTACGTTACTCACATCACCGGCGTGAAACCGCCATTTTATTAGATTTGTCAATCGCCAAAAGATCACAAAAATTCAGTGTCTTATCCGTCACATCTAGTGATGAAACCTGGCAGAAGAAATCGTCGACCCCCGAGTAGACAGGATGATGTTACCAGTACTGCTCTGAGACCCAAAAGCGGGAAAACGAGCCAATCCGCTGACACACCTTCGGAGACTCTTCAAAATAACCAGAATAGTAGGCCACTATTGTCTATATCACGTCATATCAACCAGAACAGCAGGCCACCATTGTCTATTTCACACGGTCCTGTCATCAATATAGTCCATGAAGACCATGAAGCAGAAAATCAGAACGTACATCCCCCTGTGGCTGGTTTATTCTCATCATCTGGGACCGTTTCGACACCCTCGGCACCCACACCTCAGACAAGTTCAGTGCAAAGGAGACCTTCATCAGGGGAAAGCTCATCGTCCAGTCAAGATTTTCCCAGGACACGCACACAACCTTCAAACCCAACACCTGGGACTTCACAAATTGTACAAGGTGGTGGCGACCGGGATCCTGAAATCAATGGCACAAGCCACAACAATGGAGCAGGTAATAATATGTCGAGTGATACTTTACAACCACAACATTACAATACCCCCATCCAAGAAATCCAGGGCCCTGACAAAATATTCAGTGTATTTGATCCAATTTCTGCGCATATCCCATCCAAAATAAAAGAAAGAATTTGGTCTGGGGAATTTTTGGATTTGGGTATTTTGTTAAAGTCTCATAGAGACCTAGCAATGGATTATATGCCCTTAGATGGAGTCTTGTCGATAAAAGGGGGTATGCTCATTGTGGTTAACAAAAAATCGACGCCACTGAGTAATATACATGTATGGACGTCTGCGTTCTTGATCTATGAAAGCGTCATTTTGGAAAATGAAGGATGGATAAGATACGCTGAGTAGTTCAGACTGAAAAAAGTTCTTGATCCATCCTCTTCATGTGGTAAAGTTGACATGCAGCTATGGGTGTTACTCGTGTCTAGTACATACTCTGGCAATTTTTCCGGTCAAAAACCCCAATATTGGAATAACAATTACAACCGTCAGGGTCAATATGATAAAGCTGATTATTCAGATAGTTTTTCTAGAACAAACTCCCAGACCGGAAATAAGTATTACAACCCGCAAGGTCAATTCGAAAAATCTATGCCAGCCTTCAGTAAAACAAATTACTGTCGAATGTTTAATAAGGGGAGATGCAGTTTGGAAAACAATGCAAATTTCAGCATAAATGTTCGAAATGCCATGGAAATCACCCTTCCACTTGGTGCAAATCAAATTAATTACATGTTAAAGGCGTTAAAAAGATGTGCTAATCATAACTTGAGGTTGTACAAATCTAGATTTAAGTTGAATTATTCAATAATTAGATTGCGTTTAATTTTGGACTTTGATTATAAGTGTTACTAAGATATACATGTACTTGAAGAAGAAATATTGTTTACTACTATGTTTTTAATGCTTTTATGTACATTGTTGTTATTCGTGCATTGAAATTAATATTTGAATTGATTTGCAGGCAATTTACAGTTATATTCATTAGGCAGATCACCAATTATTGTTGATAAGGTTAGGGCTGGGTTATCTAAGTATCCGGATCAGGATTCCGCCAAAAAATTGTTGTCAGGATTACAATATGGTTTTAAACTTAAATACCAGGGCCCTAGGATGCCTGTCGAACCACGCATTAATCGATTAGAGGGAGAGAAATTTATCGTTGCCAAAACAAAAATTTGCAAGGAGAAAAATTTAGGTAGAATAGCTGGGCCATTCAAAAACCCCCTTTTCCCATCTTTCGTGTTTCACCAATCGCAGTCATACCCAAAAAATCTAGCGGTGAATTTAGATTAATTCATAATCTTTCCTTCCCACCCAATGAATCTGTCAACGATTTCATTGACAGGGATGACTGCTCGGTAAAATACTCGAGTGTTGACGAAGCAGTAAAATTGATACAAAATCTTGGGAGTAATGCTTAAACCCAAGTGACTTTGACCTGACAGGTTTTAAATTTGATGGTCAATATTATTACGACAAGTGTTTACCCATGGGGACGTCTAACAGTTGCGCCTTATTTGAATCTTTCTCCGCTACGGCCCTTCATTGATTTGTCCAAGATAAATCTAACAACCAAAATATCCTTCATTACCTTGACGATTTCCNTTAAACCCAAGTGACTTTGACCTGACAGGTTTTAAATTTGATGGTCAATATTATTACGACAAGTGTTTACCCATGGGGGCGTCTAACAGTTGCGCCTTATTTGAATCTTTCTCTACGGCCCTTCATTGATTTGTCCAAGATAAATCTAACAACCAAAATATCCTTCATTACCTTGACGATTTCCGCTTTGGAGGAGTTCAAGGCTCATTACAGTGTAGCTCTACCCTGTCTATATTCATAGATTCTTGTAAAGAATGGGGTGTTCCCCTTGCTGAGAAAAAAACTGTCGAGCCGACCGAAATACTTGTTTTTCTTGGTGTTGAATTTGATACCATTGAAATGGTCATGAGGCTTCCACAAGATAAAGTGTCAGAGTTGAGAGATCAAATAAACTTAATGCTGAGCAAGGAGAAAACTACTCTAAAATACTTGCAGTCAATTATCGGCATGCTGGCATTTGCTTGTAGAGTTATCGCTCCTGGTAGAGCCTTTTGCAGACGACTCATAGATACAACGTGTGGCCTCACACACCCCAAACATCATACTAGGGTCACAAAGTCTATGAAGGAAGACTTAAGCGTCTGGTTATCCTTTCTAAAAAATTACAACGGTTCTACTGTGATGTTAGATTACTTTTGGACATCAACTTTAGATTTAGAACTATCTAGTGACTCGGCTGGGGGTCTGGTTTAGGTTTTGGTATTTACTTCATGGGCAGATGGGCTCAGGAGACGTGGCCAAAAAATTGGGAAAACTTAAATATCATGTCCGACATAACCTTTCTAGAGCTTTTCCCTGTAGTGGTAGCCCTATCCATTTGGAAAGATGAGCTAAAGAACAAAAGGATACTTTTCCATATTGACAATGCTTCAGTGGTTACTATCATCAATAAAAAATCATGCAAGTCTGAAAGAGTTATGGTCCTTGTTCGCAATCTTGTTTTGGTTTGTCTTGAATTTAATATTTTACTGAAAGCTGAACACATCCAGGGAGTTCAAAATACCATTGCTGATAGCTTGTTTCGTTGTAATTTTCAGAAATTCAGACACTTATGCCCAGATGCAGACCCACAACCGGCAGCTATTACACTCCATCTATGGAAGATTTAAACTTGGAGGCTATTGGTTCTTGGAAAACTTACAATACAGCTTCTAATTCGTTTTCAAAATTTAGGGATTCCTTAGGTTTCTCTGAAATTTGGTCCGCTCCTGTGGATCATTTAGCTCTCTTTATAGCATATTTATCTCACAAAGGAATGGCATCCTCTTCTGTCATTACTTACATACAATAACATTAGTTGTTCAAGAACAGTTGGATATAGACATTTGTCCAGTTAAATTGCTACGGCGTTATTTTAGTATTAGATTTTCTGGCATGAATGGATCTAACAAATTGTTTGTACATTTCGATGGATCGCCACTGACGAGATTTCAATTTTGTTCAGTACTCAAAAAATGTTTAGCCTTTTGTGAGGTTCCCCTCCATGTGCGCTCACATTCATTTAGAATTGGTCGAGCAACAGATTTGGCTATAAATGAGGTTAGTGATGAACAAATTAAAACGTATGTTCGCTGGTCTTCCAGTTCCTATTAAAACGTATGGGCGCTGGTCTTCCAGTTCCTATTAAAACGTATGGTCGCTGGTCTTCCAGTTCCTATTAAAACGTATGGTCGCTGGTCTTCCAGTTCCTATTAAAACGTATGGTCGCTGGTCTTCTAGTTCTTATTTAAGATATATACGTTTATAAGTGCATGTTCAGTTTTGACTTATTTAAGAAGTTGTTTTTCTATTTTCATGTAGGTCCAAAGTCCATATGGTTTGTGGGATTCTCATATGTGCACTGGGGTCATAGAAGAGCATTATCTATAATCGGGGGAGCCCATCCTGGACTTCTGAACAGAGGTTACAATGTACGTTGGTTTGGTAAACGGGGCATGCTCTGGAATGACCTATTGGCCACAGTTGAACAAAAAATTAAAGAATTCCCTCCCCCTGCTTTTATTTTAATACATCTTGGGGCAAATGATATATGCCGTACTAAATCTTTTGATCTTAACGAGGACATAAAAAGGGATTTATTAAAGAATTCGATATTGCTCCCCAATACTCGCATTATTTGGAGCGATTTGATTATGCGCCGATATTGGCATTGGGCCGATGAGGGCAAGGCGGCTGAAATAATAAGGAAACGCATTAACAGCTCAATAAATAGTTATCTACGTAAAGAGAATCACTACGTTGTTAATCACCCGAACATTAGAGCAAAAGAGAGAGATTTATACCGATTTGATGGAACTCATCTATCAGACGTAGGAAACGACATATGGTTAAATAACATACAAGGAGTATTGGACACCTTAATCTATTAGTTAGTTAGAAACTGTCTTGTGTTTTGTGTATATACATTTAACTTTAGTGTACTTAGTATACATGTATATAAGGAATTTGTTTTCATTAAAAGCAGGAGGGGGGAGGTGCATTAAAATGAGTGTGTATAGACACACCCAGGTGGCGGTATCTGGCAGGATAAGGGGTCATGATCTCCGTAATTGTACGGCGAACCACATCTTGGGTAACATTCCAGCGATACCGCAGGGTGTTCTTGGTTAGACCATCTTCTGTAAACCAGAAGTGGCCGGTTCCAAATTGATACCAATTTGAGCTTGCCAGCGTTAAATTTCATGCAATGAAAATTCAGTGCTTAATAATCACGATCATGCTAATTAGACGTCACTAATATGGGTGTGCACTCCTCTATGTTTTTAATTAAAATATAATACAATTTATAAATCCAGAGGGTGTAGGGGTGTTCCCCTTGCTGAGGAAAAAACTGTCGAGCCGACCGAAATACTTGTTTTTCTTGGGGTTGAATTTGATACCATTGATACCTAAGGTGCACAGATTTGCCCTACAATTTGGTTTAAATTGGTATTTCTGCTATCCTGCCAGATATCTTCAATAGGAACTTCAACTGTGGCCGTATTATTCCATTAAGTCTTAACTCCTTCAAATGTCATTTTGAATCTTGAATTAAATAAAAGTCTAGTGAACCCTTACAAAATTCAGACGTACACGTTTTCTATGGCAAGTTTAAAATGTGAATTGCTTACGCGACACACTTGCACAAAACAAGCTAAATATAGTATCGATTATAAATAAGTATTTCCTTGAAATACCATTACCTGACAGGTAAAAAAAACAAGATACAATCAATCTGACTTTTTATTCACAAGTTATCATCTGGAAACCAATTCGGGACACACGGACGAAGTATAAAAAGGGATGTAACTCTGGTAAGATTTGTCGAAAAACGATCGCTATCGAACTTGACCTAGATATTCATTAGATACACTTACATACCAAACCTAGTTTCAATCTGATTATTTGTGCCCAAGTTATCATCTGGAAACCAAATATTTAGCAATTTTGAGGTATAAAAAGGGGCATAACTCTAGTAAAAATAGTCAAAAAATTGTCATTATCGAACTTGACCTAGTTCTTCATAAGATACACTTACACACCACACCTAGCTTCAATCTGACTTCATTCACAAGTTATCACCTGGAAACCAAGCACACTGACGGACGGACGACACCCATTTCTATAGTCCCCTTCGACGAAGCGTCGGGGGACAAATAGGCTGAAGACCTACCACCAAGATGCAAATAGGATGAAGACCTACCACCAAGATACAAATAGGATGAAGACCTACCACCAAGATACAAATAGGATGAAGACCTACCACCAAGATACAATTAGGATGCAGACCTACCACCAAGATATAATTAGGATGAAAACCTACCACCAAGATACAAATAGGCTGAAGACCTACCACCAAGATACAATTAGGATGAAGACCTACCACCAAGATACAAATAGGATGAAGACCTACCATCAAGATACAATTAGGATGAAGACCTACCACCAAGATACAAATAGGATGAAGACCTACAATCAAGATACAATTAGGATGAAGACCTACCACCAAGATACAAATAGGATGAAGACCTACCACCAAGATACAAATAGAATGAAGACCTACCATCAAGATACAATTAGGATGAAGACCTACCATCAAGGTACAATTAGGATGAAGACCTACCACCAAGATACAAATAGGATGAAGACCTACCACCAAGATACAAATAGGATGAAGACCTACCACTAAGATTAAATAGTCATACACTCATGATACAATACCTGACAAGTAAAGAAAACAAGATACAAATAGGATGAAGACCTACCACCAAGATACAAATAGGATGAAGACCTACCACCAATATACAAATAGAATGAAGACCCATCACCAAGATACAAATATGATGAAGACCCACCACCAAGATTCAATAGTCATACACTCATGATACAATACATGACAGGTAGATTATTTTACAAGTAAAGAAAACAAGATACAAATAGGATGAAGACCTACCGCCGAGATTCAATTAGGATGAAGACCCACCACCAAGATACAATTAGGATGAAGACCTACCACCAAGATTAAATAGTCATACACTCATGCTACAATATATAACAAGTAAAGAAAACAAGATACAAATAGGATGAAGACCTACCACCAAGATTAAATAGTCATACACTCATGATACAATACATGACAAGTAAAGAAAACAAGATACAAATAGGATGAAGACCTACCACCAAGATACAAATAGGATGAAGACCTACCACCAAGATACAAATAGAATGAAGACCTACCACCAAGATACAAATAGGATGAAGACCTACCACCAAGATTAAATAGTCATACACTCATGATACAATACATAGCAAGTAAAGAAAACAAGATACAAATAGGATGAAGACCTACCACCAAGATTAAATAGTCATACACTCATGATACAATACATGGGTTACAAGGTGGAAATATATACAAGTAATTCATGTATCACATATTTTATATTATGTGAACGAAGAATGCAAATCAAAAGGACAAACACCGATCTACAATGGTGAATACACGCATACCCCGCCATTTATTATTTTTGGAGTGGCTGTACCATAATTGTAGTTGGTTATATAAGAAACAATGCCGGCCGTGCCAGAATTTTCCATGTCAATTTAGATTATTGACTTGCTGTTTATGACTTTAAGGTTTTATCTTCACTAGGTATGTATTGTGTATGCATCTCAGGAAATCCATCAGAACTCCAAATAACAAACAACAAATATTAATGGGACATGGCCTCCAAAATAGATTTTTACAATGTACTAAAGAAACATATAAATCTACATAAAACCCTTGAAGTTAATAGTACCATGCATTCTAGATTCAGTTACAGGTCACATTTATATTCTAATAAAAATATGTAAAAATATGTTTTTCCAGCAGCGGGGAACAACGCCATTGGTTCTGTGATACGATTGATATTCACAACTCATGAGTATCACTTGTTTGCAGAATGTCGCGGTCTTTGCTAGTGAAATACGATTTGCATCAGTTTGTCTATATGTCTAACATGGTGTTGAAAAGGGCAAAATTACAATGGTGTCAGATAGGAGATTTCATTGACGACGTTACGTTGTTCTCGCTATATATGATCATCACAACGCATTTAATTTTGTTTAATGCTGCTCGCGAGATAGCAATCAATCAATCAATCAATCATAAAACTTGCTAATCCCAGTAATTTATTATTTCTTGGAGTGTCTGTACCAAGCCGTGACAATTTGTAGTCAAGTATATATGTGTTTTCTACGATTTTCAAACTGTGTCGACAGTGTGGTATTTTTTGGTTTCTCATTTTATTATATATATCAATCAATCAGTCAATCAATCCAGCAGTTTCATAATTCAACATAAATAATTAAACCTATATGCCTGAAATTCAGTACTCACTTTTTCTCTTAAGCCATTGGTAAATTTTGTACATCGTCCATTGACACTGTGGGACACTTGTAACGTATTATGTGAAAGTTTAAAAACTAATGAAAGCTATCATATAAACATTATACTTTTTGGGAGATCCAATTTGTCAACTATGGTTGTTACTGAGTCCGATGTTTTGTCTGTTGTTAAAGATAAATCATTTTGCATTAAAAATCTTTCTGCATTTGTAAGAATTAATTTACTGAGTATCTATTAAGCTTTAATAATATAATACAAGTCAAATGTAATGCCTGGGATGATTCGATTTAGAACCGTTTTATTTGATAGAGAACATTGAATGTAGGCTATAATTAAAGAGTTAAGTAAGATATTCATGTCTACACAGCGTGTTATTACTAATATACTACTAAAATAAACAGAATATGTTGTCATCAATGTTCTTAATCTAATAATTGAATATATAATTGCCACACCACCTGAGATCGAGAAGTAAAGATGGGAAGATTTGGATTACATTGATGGATTTAGCACCGCCATATTTATTTACATAGATTTCTCAGGGGTCGTCGTGGTCGTGCTTGCATGGTAGATGGATTTACAACTACCTGTGCAATTAGTGCCTATCGCCACTAATGTTGCGAATTATAACCCCGCTCAGGCGAGTTGTACTCGATACAACATTATGTGATAAAGTTTGTCAGTGACTTCCGCCATTAATGAAGCTGACCGTCACGAAATAACTGAAATATTGTTGAAAGTGGCGTTAAACACCATAAACCAAACCTACTTTTCTCTAGGCTTCAAAGCTTACAAGGTTGAAGCCTACATGTATTTATATTGTTGACATGACTGTGGTATTAATGTGATTAGTTTTTCATTTGATTCTATCAATCAATTAATCCAAAATTACCACAGCGGAAACTACCGGAAATATCCCCTTTTATGGTAACAAGTCTTCAATAATGAGAAGAATTCATACCCAAAATGATTGTGTGTTTCAGAAAATTCAGTTTGTTCTATTTTTTTTTCATCACTAATTAATACTTTTACATATTTATCTTGCTTTTATGCGTAGGCACTTGTCTTTTGGGTTTTACTTTAGTGAACATTGTCGGCTTTCCTTGTGAAGGCAATCTACAATGTGCGGGTACATATTTTTGTACCTATGGAAAATGTCAATGTGCAGAAGATTGTTTGTTAAAACGATTTTTATTCTAGAAAAACCTATATAATACATAGTATAAAATCATTACAAAATGTAGATTCAGAAACAAGAGTGCAAGGTTATATTAACCCCTAGAAAGATTATTAAGGACGTGTATGTTCTCGCAGAAAACCCAACGTGTGAAAGGTCATCAGAATGTGAGGGAAAACTTATTTGTAACCATGGTGAACGTCGGTGCTCAGTAGATTACTTTTGGAATGAAAGTGACGTTAAGCACCATAACCTCTAACGCTTTTAGAATGTTAACCAATAAATCTACACCTTAAACATAAATGAAGAGGAACACTCATTACTGTAGCGTGTGACAGATCATCAGAATGTGAGGAAAAACTTATTTGTAACCATGGTGACCGTCAGTGCTCGACATATTATTTTTGGAAGGATAACCAATGTGACTTTACTAATATCAACAATTTAACCATAAATGATGAGAAAAACTCATTACTGTAAAGTATGATAGATCACCAGAATGTGAGAGAAAACATATTTGTAACCATGACGAACGTCAGTGTTTAGCAGATTTCTTTTGGAATGAGAACAAACGTCAGTGGTCAACAGATGTCTTTTGGAATGAGAACAACAAACGTCAGCGCTCAACAGATGTCCTTTGGAATGAAAACAACAAACGTCAGTGGTCAACAGATGTCCTTTGGAATGAAAACAAGAAACCTCAGTGCTCAACAGATGTCCTTTGGAATGAGAACAACAAACGTCAGTGCTAAGCAGATTTCTTTTGGAATGAGAATAAACGTCAGTGCTCAGCAGATGTCTTTTGGAATGAGAACAACAAACGTCAGTGGTCAACAGATTTCTTTTGGAATGAGAACAAACGTCAGTGGTCAACAGATGTCTTTTGGGCGCTCAACATATGTCCTTTGGAATGAAAACAACAAACGTCAGTGGTCAACAGCTGTCCTTTGGAATGAGAACAACAAACCTCAGTGCTCAACAGATGTCCTTTGGAATGAGAACAACAAACGTCAGTGCTAAGCAGATTTCTTTTGGAATGAGAATAAACATCAGTGCTCAGCAGATGTCTTTTGGAATGAGAACAACAAAACGTCAGTGCTCAACAGATGTCTTTTGGAATGAGATCAACAAACGTCAGTACTCAACAGATTTCTTTTGGAATATGAAAACAAGCGTCAGTACTCAACAGATTTCTTTTGGAATGATAGCCAAGGTGTCTTTAAATCAAAGGAATGTGAAGATATTACAGCAACAGATGAGGACGTATTAACACTATATACCAGTTCATGAGATGAATACTTGTTAACTGTATAATGGAAAACAATAAGAAATGGACTGTAAAACCGTGGAGGGTGTACGGTTCTGAGTTCTACAGAGGATGCAATAAATAGAAGATGGGCTTTGGATATCTTTATGGAGAATACTGGTTAGGTAATGAATTTATCCATTTTATATCCATTGACGGACATTATGAGATAACTTAGTATTCATATGGCAGTCAATGGAACATTTACAACAAATTACCTTTAGAGTAGGAAATGAAAGAAGTAAATACATACTAATAGTTACAGGTTGTAGTGCCAGTTTTAATACACTGAACATCAGAATTTCAATTTCTTAGTACTTTACCATATTACATAACCTGCTTTGGACTACATGCAATCTGGCTAAAAATAACTCTAATTATTATCACTAAGTTTAAAGCACATAAATTACACTCATTAAATTAAAAAAAAAACAAACAAAAAAACATTAATATTAACAATGCCAAAAATTAAAAAAATACATTACATACATGTATTCCACTAATAAAGTAATCAGATGAACTTGACAACAAAATATGTACTGAAAACATGGATTTCATCTTCATTAATTAAAATTTATATATGTTTCATTGCTTTTATACATACAACAGTGTTAAGGTACAGTTTTACAAATAACATATAATATGAAAAATTCAAACAGTGATGGTCAACAATCCCAGGAATATCAATAAAACAAACAATAAACCTCTCACATATTGATAATAAAATAAAAACAAGTTAGACAATAATTAAAATTATAATGTACTACAGAGTCATTCAATTGTTTTCTTATCTCGGTACAGAGATTGTCTAATGTGGTATAGAACAAGTCCAAATCATGATTTTGTTTTCCAAACATATTTAGTTGCAATTAAGTTATATCCTTAGTAAACCAGATTTCAAAGTTATATGTAAAATATTAATCTGTATATCAATAAACATGATGGACAAATCAACATTAATAAAACAAACAAAAAATCTAAATAAACCAAAAGATATAATGATAGGAAAAATTGTGGTAGCTTCTTGTTTGTCTAAATCCCATAAAATGTTCAGACTTTCTGTGATAATTTTAATCGATTATTTTATATCTGTATGTCAATATTGTTATTTTTGCTGCAGCAAAGACATATATTTTTCTTTGTAAATCTGTTACTAAAAATAGGCTACTTGCATGGTCAGCTATTACAGATTTTTATTGTAGAGATACATACCTGGTGAACTAGTTTAATGATGAAATATGTATTGTGCACTTTGTGCGATATAAAAGGCCCCATGTTAATGGCAATACATATTTCATTTGTTGAACTATATATAGACAGAACTAATTATATTAATTTCTAATTGAGTAATAAAATGAAAAACACAAAATACACAAAAAAGTGTAATACCACATCTTCTAATCTTTACCCAACTGACAGAAGAATTTTAAACAAGGTGATTCCGAAAAGATTTTTGTAAATTACAAAAAGGCTTTTATTTTTTATTCACTATTTATAGACATTATCCAAATTTTCCTGATAATTAGAATAATGTTGTATATGCCTAATGATTAATACAATTATTTTCAAATCGTCTAAATAAATGTTAGAAAATACCAAAAGGGTATTGAAGAATTGATACAGGCAACATTGACGACATAGCACAGAGCAAAGACAAATACCCCCCCC
>MJUT01047812.1:34698-45352 GCA_002080005.1 Gigantidas platifrons | reverse complement strand
CAACACAACACATAAAAAGATGAGCAACATGGCATATAAAATTGTTTATTTACCTTATATATTTAACATAAAATATATGTCATGGGTTATGATTACATAATGTTGTACATGTAGGTGGGTAATTGGGATGGAAGCTATGGTGTTATGCATATGATCAATAATCAACAACAAACACTCGGCTTCCCATATCCCCTTGATTGTACAAGTAGATGTAAATCCAACTATCAATACAATTTTACAATCATACAATACTAATTTCAGCAGAATTTATACAAATGCATACATGGATAGTGTACTCTTTCTTGGTTATGTCAAGTTACAGATTTGACAACGATCTACAAATTGTTACAGATTTTGCCTCCTTTTGATGTAATAACAAGAAGACAACTTATCTCCTTCCAAATCTTCTTCAAAGTAGTAAAGTTGTTCATGGCTGTTGTCGTAATCCATCCAGACATCATCAACTTTTATCTTTTCCACAAAGTGGTTGTTTCGATAGAACCTCACCAACCGCAAGTCATATCTGTAAAGAAAATTCAAATTTATTCTATTTTAACCCTTTATGCAAGAGATATCATCTTCAAATCAATTGGTGGGGGTCCATAAACATTCCTACCATGTAATAATTCCATCACAATAAGTTTCTATGGTAAATGTTAGACATTTAACGTTAATCAGAGGCATAATTGAACTAGCAGCCATCTTGAAATTCCGAATATAAATTACAACGAATTTGATGAGAATAATTTATGTGTACCTAACTTTGACGTTTTTGAACGAAGTGTTAAATTATAGCCTAATGTTTGACCCAGCTAAGATTTTAACAATATATGAATAATAATTTTAAATATAATATTTGTATCAGGCTAAGGGATCGTCTCAAAATATGACAGTTTTTTTTCAAACAAAGTTAGTTTCGTTTGGTAGGTGGGTGGTTTTCAGCTGTCATGTTTGGAAAAAACCAAAATCACACATTGAGATTTGTCAATAAATCTTTAAAAATGCACTGAAAAAACGGCATAAAATTGAATTCTGTTTTTCACACTTTCATTTGGAGGGGGTGTGTGGGTGGTCTGAGCCAAATGAAACCAGCTTCATTTGAAAAAAAAACTGTCACATTTTGAGATGATCCATAAGAAACAGAGAAGAATAAAAATGTGATGTTCACCCAGCATATTACCCCAAATACAAAATTAATAAATACTTGAAGACAATATACATGTATATTTAAATATTGTTTTATACATGTATTGCAATTTAATAGTGTTATGACTTGTTTTTTGTTGTACTGTATAATTTTATTTCTTTGTACACCTCTTGTACTCTCAGTCTAAAGGAGCCTCTAGTACTATACTGCCAGATATAAAGCATTACATTACTGTATAAAACTTTTAATCTATTCTTATTCAAATAACATATGTAGATAAACACATTCTTAATAGTAATACTATATGGTATTATCATGGTGTAAACATTTTAGCCTCCAACTTCACATAAAAATTAGTTTGTGATTGGATAATTATTGTGTACCACATATAATTATACAATTAATAAAAATATAAACTACATATATTTTGTTTTACTTAAGAAATTAAAGACATACATCAGATCGTTGTGTTCCACTTTCTCTGGAATATCAGAGCTGTTAAAGGTTTTCCCGCCAAATTGTAGAAAATACAAATTAACAGGAAAAATAAATGGTGGGTCAACAAAAGATTGTCTCCTAGTGCCAGCACACTTTTCTCCATTTCTGAAATATATTATATATATATATATATATTAATTTAATTTATTTAATTTCAAAAGAGAAAAATATGTTGATGATATAAATATAGCTACAGAAATTTAAATAAGTAAACAAAACAACAGCTCGAATTGAACTTTCTTCTTAAATAAATAAATAAATAAATAAATAATGACAAAAATGTAATCAAAGTTTTCACGAAAAGAGCAAAAAGAAAATTGTTGAGTTATGTACCTTTTTCTATTTGTGCAATGACCCATGTCTCTCCACAAAAAGTTTCTGAAACCTTTCCTAATGGTATCACTCAATATCTCTCTGAAACATTGATAAACAAGCATTGTTAAATATGTATTAATGAATGTCAAATATTTAAGAAAATGATACAACAATTGATGTTACTACAAGAAATACTAAGTGTGATTTTAGAACAATGGACTAAATATCTGCATGGTGTTTAGTTGTAGTTGGTAAGATTGTAAACTATCATTGATTAATTTCATGATATTTATTGAACCTTAAATATTTGATTGAATCTGAGTTTAGACAGTTCCTTTGTGATTTTGTCAGTAATTACATGGTATATTGAATTGATGCGAATCCTTGCAGATTTTGTTTGCTTCTTTATCTTTACATCTAGATTTCAATATTAGGAGGGCATGTTGGAATTCAATTAACCATCTAAGCCCGTCGCATTGTTTGTGTCTTCACTTATGTTATGACAAAATGTTCATCAGATTCTTTCTTCCATTTTCAATATTTGAATGTAGAAGTAAGCTTCCATGGGTATAACGAGGGAGCAGTGTCGTTGTGATTCATGGAGTTGTCGACAATTGCTGTTAAATCTTAGTTTCAATTCAACTACTAAGTACTCACTTACCCATCTTTTGCATATATTGGCAGAACTCTATATAGCTCTGTGTTCTTCGTGGCATCATCTGGACAATCTTGATTGCTGCATCGACATTCTACCACAAGCCTGTTCTTGCCAAGAACAGAAAATATCCTTTTATCTTCAGTTCCCTTTATATCAACTCTTATTTCTCTTTCTAATCCGATTTCCTCATTTGAGATACTACCTCCATACCAACACCAGAGAACCTTTCCATTTCCAAAATTGTTCTGTTTGAAAGAGTGCCAAACTCCAAAGTATATCTACAAAAATACAATCAAATCAGATTAAAACAAAATAACTAAAGATAGATCAACAAGAACTTCCAACATATATAATATATAAAGAATAACGTCAGTTTTGAAGGTTGAGACACACATTATATCTAGTATAGCAGCAAGTCCGGAATAACGAACTATGATACTAGTGATAATGTATGTCACATCAAAACTGAAGGTATTGTTTTCATCTAACAATGCTTAATGACACACAGACAGATGATATTCAGTACTAGATTCATAGTCAGTTCGTTGATATGGACAATACCCCTCAGGGAAATTCATGGGGGAAATGAATATTGCCAAAATTCCTTTGACTCTAGATCTGATGGCGATAATTATTAGGAATTAAGAAATAAAAAATAAAAATAAAATAAGGTCAAACAATATAATAATGACTTATTTGAAATGCAATGAATATATTAACATTTTATTAGTATAATTTATGCTTGCATTAATAGAAAAAATAATAAACAAAGGTGTTTTTTTCTGCTGATAACCCAGTTTTGAATTAAAAAAAAAACAATTTGCTATTAATGGTTCAATGCATTACACACCGACAAGAAATTATCTGTGTACTTTCAAATATAAATAACATGATGGTCTTGTTTTATGAAGGGATAACTCCTTTTTGAGCAAGAACAAATGTCCCTATTTTAATCAAATGTTCCCTCATACTAACATCATCAAACAACCAATCAAGGTTTTTGGTTAACGACCTATTTGTTATTTTTGGTGAGCATGATTTGAACCGATTTGTGAAAGTGTACTTCAACAGGCTGTCCGCATTCCTAGTTAGGTACCAACTGTGCTAGTCGTCTTTTGTTCACTTGTTCTCTAGTTCGTGTGGAACAGGGGTCTCTCAAGTAAAACGACAACAAGCCATCCCAGTCCTAGAGTTTCAAATTTCGCTATACAGATTATGTCCTTTCACTAAACAAATCCTAGTTGATCAATGTTGATCATTGTTGATATTGAGATAAAGGATAACACAGATAGAGTTAGGTCTTCTTCATACCTTGACATACACCTCACAATTGATAGTGGGGACAGGGTAGCAATAAAATTTTGCAATACAAAAGATGACTTCAATGGTCTAATTATGAAATTTCCATTTATATATAACAACACTCCAGCAGCACTTGTATATGGGGTATATATCTCTCGTTGCTACTATATTTCAGAGCTTGTGGTTCTTATCATAATTTCCATGTTAGATTGTTGCTGCTATTACAAGGAAGCTACTGAAACAGGAGGTTCTATTGGTTATGTTGAAGTTATCTCTTGGAAAATGTGATGGTCGTCATCATGACTTGGTTAGCTGTTACGGAACATGTGTCACAGATGACCATAAATGTGCTCTGTTTGTCTTCCTCAAAATCCTGTTCTCCTTTTCTCTTTCCTGTTTGATCATCATAATTCTAACAAAAGTAAAACAACGGTATCCTACTTGTGGAGTAGGAACTGCTTAACATTCTGGAGCAACTGATTTAAATCTTGGTTTTAGTAGGTTGCATGTGACTCAACCTTAAGGGTTTTTTGTAGTGTTTTGTCAAACCATTTCTTGTCGTTTCACTTCTCCTATTTTTTTTCTTTGTTAACGACCTCTGATTACCCCTCATATCTGCAGACTTTTCTCGTTTTACCCCTCATATCTGCAGACTTTTCTCGTTTTACCCACTGCATTATAATGGAATGATATCTTGTTCAGATCATTTGCATTTTATATTGTCATACATTTTAAATACTGCACTGAATTACACCAACCTTTTCTAATTCATTATCAGAATCCTCAAACTTGTTTCGACGATCAGGATCAGAATTTAACACTAAGAATATCATGAACAAGAAACCATCTATAGGGCACGTATTAATCAGGACAACATTTCCGCTGGTACCGCCTTCTGGTGGTATGCTTCCATTGGCCATACCGGTATATGGAACATGATCTGCAATTAAAAACATGCTGATCTGTATTTATAAGACTTTGAACAATTTGTTTTTGGGGTTACATTTCGATGTCAGTATGCATACAAGATATTCTATTCATAAATCAAATCAAATTCAAAAGTCAAACGAGGGAAATTTGATTGCTGTTTTTCATCTCACTGTCACTTTGTCTATGAAGCTTTAAAAGTTACTGTTAACTTTTACAATTTACAAATTAAAGCAAACAATACGAATATAACGGAATAGTAAGAAGTACAATGACCTATCATAAATCTGGGTAATACAAAAGACAAGTAATATTCTCCTTCTCTGTAAAACATGACGTCAGTATAATGAAATGACACATGACTTAATGCGTGCTTAGTTCCCAAAACTTGAAATTATTTAGCTTTCCAAGCTTTCGATTTTGATCGTACCTGATGAAAGTTATATCCAGAAACGCGCCGTGTGCACTACATTTGGTATTTACGTTTTTGTTATACTCACATGCAAAATGGGGTGTAAATGAAGTACACATCTCTGTTCTACATGAGTCGTCAGTGGGATGGGTGTTTAGGAGACGCCCCCGCATTCTTATGCTTGAAAGGTTTGACTCATCATCGTTGTGGATATCACTAATATCACATCTCTCTTCTATTCCATTTGAAATAACTCCTTTTCTACTATTAGAAGTGAGCCTTTCGTAAGATTGTACTTCCTCTTCCTCTCCCACAGAGTTATGGGAACATTGACTGACATTATTATCAGTAAACCCAGACTCACAATGGTACTCGCTTTCATATCTTACTTTCCTATAATTTTCTGTATATTCAGACTGGTCCCTTGACAAACGGTTTTGATGACCGTTGAAAAATCCCTTATTTAAGTCTGGAGTTCCCTTTTGGTAACGCTTTCCTTTCCGTTGACTGTTGGCTACGCAGTATTCTCCCACAATTCCTTTCCTCTTGTGCGTATACGACCTGTCACTGAGTGATATACCTACTAGTTGTTTTCTTTTCAATTTTATTCTGTTCATCCTGTGTTTCCGATCTTTGGTTCGACTCTTTTTCCGCACACCACCAGCAGCACTCAAGTTCATATCAGGTTTTTTGACCGACATGACTGAACTGGTCAGGGGTTCTCTAATCAGAAGTGAGTGGCCATTCGTTCTCTCCTGTGGTTCCATAGAGCTATGGTCGATTTGTTTGAAGCTAGGTGGTTCCATGGCATTTCGCACTTTTGGTATCATGTCAACTGATGGTTGGACTTGCCTTTCAAATGTAAAATTATTACTTCCCATTCGATTCCTGCTGTTTTCGGGACTCATTTTCAGAGAAGACTTGTAAAATTGCACCAAGCGTTGAAAGTTAATGGAAATTTCATTGACGCATGACCACCTATTAAAGCATTCCACCACATTCGGTATAGCTCCCGGTATATTAAAAACCGATGAAAGTATGTTATGATTCAGTATCAACTCTATCATTTCGCATGTTATCAATATAACATTAGTCTGTTGAATTCCCCCTGCTGACCCTCTAAAAAGACAACCTCTCTGGTACTGGACTACACAGATCATTGACCTCATGTTTATATTTTGTGTTATGGCTGTCAAAGGTGATCCACAACTCCGTTGTTGTCCGTCATCTACATCTTCAAATGGTGTGACTTGGTCCAAGTCAACGTTGTTTGAAGTGCAAAAACACTGGAGAAATGGAGAAAAACGTTCGTGGTGCCCTTTGATCGGCATCATGCTAGCCCGAACAATAGTAGTGAGCAATGGCGAAAATACTGAATTAATATCAGAAGTATGATGTGCTGTTCCTGTTATCGTGGCGAGTTGAGAGTTTGCCATGGAATTCCCAGAAGATGTTTCAATAGGACTTGTGGGAATCGCCTTTAAAGGCTGATATTTTGGATCTTCCCGGTCAATGTCAGTATCAAACTGAACAAGGCGGACATATTCCAGTCTGCTTAAGGAATCCCTCGACTGAATAAACATTTTGATCGGGTACGTTATCTTGTCCATCTTCAGGAGACATTTAGCTATGACTGATGCAGCATCTGAACTGTTGGATCTAAGAATATCCGAAATGTTCAGATATTTCCAATTTGATATTTCACTTTTACTAATCTCATTTCCTTTGTTCTTGATACCACACGACGTTTTCTGATCAGTTGTGTAATTTGCTATCTGACGATCTGTAGTAAGAATTTGTGAAATGACACGTGAAACAGCATTATAAATCTCCTGCCTTGCTATTCTCTTCATCATACCTTCCAATTCCTGTCTGATTTTTTTAGATTGCAATTGCTTTACATTTCTGCCAGTTTTTGACATTTTCCTATGCTTTCGCTTGTTATTGAAATCCTGTCTTTTTACGGTCAGTTGTGTTACTTGTGTTTTGGTATCTCTTTCAACATGTTCATCGCTAAGGATAGAACTTTCAGTTTCACCCGTCCATTCAGATTCTTCGTCTGTCAGAGATGAAGAGTCGATTACTTCACCATCATCGAAATCTGTTCCTTGTGTTGTCAATTTAATTTTTCTTCCTAAGTTATATTTGTAGACTTCGGCTACTGAATTTATGTCTTGATCCGTGTCAGATTCACGTTCACCCTCAGAAGGATATTTATCATTCACGTCCGTTACATCAGGTACATGTATCTCATCTTGACCGTTTATTTTAAATGTAACTGTATTTGTCACGCCAATCAGTTCAGTTGGTCGTTCATATTTATCTTCATTTTCCATTATTCCAAATATATCCTGAAACACAATATTAGTTCTGGTTTAGTCTCCCAATGGGAAAATTCAAAAAGAAGAATTATCAATGTGTGTATTTTAGTTTGTCGTTATCGTATAGCGGGTTGCTTTTGGAGGAACAATTATTAATCCAGTTTTGCCATTTCGATAAGAAGAGTTTGAAAATACCAAGGGGGTAAATCAGAATCTGTAAATCAGAGGACAGACAACACAGTGACCAAAAGAAAAAAGATTATAGATAAACATCAATCTACAAAACAATACACACAAAAAATCAAAGATCGAGTAACACGAACTTCCCCAAAAACCGAGGGTGAACTCAGGAGCTCCGGAAAGATAAGAAGTTCCTGCTCCACTAGTGGATAAAACACGTCAGAATTAAACAACTCAAAATTTATATAAAATATGTAATATAATAGTAATTGGAAAATAGTTGAGAAAATACAAAACATCAAATATCTGATTGATTGATTGATTGATTGATTTATTTATTGACGTCAAGTAAGAAGTTTTTCAGCCATATTTATGATAAGAACACGCTTACAATAATTAAGGGAAAAATAAGTACGGATTATTGGGTTAAACGACATAAAATCGTCTCGTTTTTAACGTACAGACGCTAATTTCGGATGGATACATTTCTATACTTCACACTACAGTCGTGAACAAACCCAACTATTTGGATTATTATAAATTTCTAACGCTTATTTCAACAATATGTCAGTTATGCCGATGCGGTAATTGTATCGATGGAAGAAAACATTCGTGTGTAACTAACAAACCTTACGTCATAAAATGGTATCGACAAAGTCAAGGGAGATAATCTAACAAACACACGTCAATTTCTCGAAAGTTTACTACCGTCAAACTAGCAAACCAGTAATGTGGGTTAGGGTTGTGGTGTTTAACGCCACTTTCAACACTATTATGTGGAATTTCGGATTTGGTTCATTCAGTGATAAACAAATATATATTTAATATATCAAAAGTACGAATTGTACTCATCTAATGATCTATTTGAATGTACTGTGACGTAATTAATAGCAGAATATTAGTGATATTAATTTTAAATAGCGTGTTGAAAGACGTCACTACGAATTAGAAGTAGAAGTAATAGAAGTCTTGTATACATGCAAGGTTAGGCTTAATTCCAATATAAATTATTTACTTTAAAAACATAAATACTCAGTTCCAATCTCTTATGGGGGGAGGGGAGGTTGTCGTGGCTGTGATCGTATGGTAGTTGGATTTACAGCTACCCGTGCAATCAGTTACTATCACCACTGATGCACTGATGTTGTGAGTTTAAACCCCGTTAATGGAGAGATGTACTCAATACAACATTATGTGATAAAGTTTGTCAGTTACATGCGGCAGATCGTTTTTTCCCCGGGTACTCCGGTTTCCTCCACCAATAAATCTGACCGCCGCGATATAACTGAAATATTGTTAAAAGTGGTGTTAAACACTATAAACCTAATCCAACCTCTGAGACAGTGTTATTTGTCATTACACTCCTTAATATAACTCTGTCAACGTCTCAACTTTTACATATTCTTGTACAAAACTAAAACATCCAAAACGAATTACTCAATATTGTAGTATCCTAATCTCAAATTTTACACATGTATCGAACATCTTACTCCTATTATCATATTTTACACATGTATCGAACATCTTACTCCTATTATCATATTTTACACATGTATCGAACATCTTACTCCTATTATCACATTTTACACATGTATCGAACATCTTACTCCTATTATCATATTTACACATGTATCGGACATCTTACTCCTATTATCATATTTTACACATGTATCGAACATCTTACGCCTATTATCACATTTTACACATGTATCGAACATCTTACTCCTATTATCATATTTACACATGTATCGAACATCTTACTCCTATTATCATATTTCAATACTTTTAGTTTTCATGATTTAACATGTTACAACAGCACAGGTACTAGATACAGTATCAATAGTGATTCCATAAAGTCAATGATAAAAACAAATATTTACCCATTGGCATTTCCCCCCTTATCATTGACTTCCAGTATGAACACCTATTGTGTCTAATGCTTGTGGTTACAGTGGACGAATACAGAGGTTAATAGATTGTCAAAGTCCAACCTACAGGGGCTACGGAATACCCCCTTTTTTAACTTTCTGTTTATCTATTCATTTTCAATAAAAGTTCTTCATTATCTCATCTCTTTTTCCTTAATTTAACTTGTTCGTGTCCATATTCATACAATCAAGATTATGTTAACAGCAACTTACACGTGTCGACCCTATATCAACGCGTTTACTTCTAAATATCCATGTACATGTAGTATAGTTACCCAGAATAAAGTAAGCTGAGAGCTACTACAAACGGACCAAAATTGTTATTATAACAATAAAAAGAAGACGAAATAATTAATTTATAAAGGTCAAACAGATTGTTCTCCACTTATAATGATTCATCGGTGACATACGAAGCCAGAAATATTTTACGGTCAAATATCGATAGCATTGAGAATATAACGATTAAAAAGAGAGAATTTGAACAGCTAAAAGCAATTTATATATATCACAGACACAACATATTTAAATAAATGAAATGAAAGGCGTGTGGCATTCTTGAACCATTTTTGTCAAATGTTTTTAGTTTATAATTATTTTATTTGATCGATAATACAAAGAGGATCAGACACAAGTTTTACCAACTTATGGAGTCTTCTCCTATATATACAATCATTATTAATAAGATAAGATAAGAACACTTTATTTTGATTCGGCACATAATAAAACAGTACAACATAAGCTCTAAAGAGCTTTTTACCGAATATACATTAACAATAAAACAACACAAGTAACATGCAAAGTTACAAACTAAAATAAGCTAAGACATACAGACAAAAAAGGAGGACTGTGTATAGATCTGAACAAGAACCCACGTGGCAAGTGCCTCTTTGGACTCTTGTTCAAGATCCACACACAAATGCTCCAACATAAAGCAGCAGTTAAAAAAGAAGCAGCAGGTAAAAAATA
>MJUT01047812.1:0-12913 GCA_002080005.1 Gigantidas platifrons | reverse complement strand
ACTTAAGAGGCAGGAAAAGACACAATTAAGAAATGCACCTCTTAGTTTGAGTAGATTTGAGTCAATATGTTGGTGACGCAGGTCCAGACCTGACGTTAACTTTGTTATATTCTAAGTTTAGAGTTGGAAGTGGTTCGTAGCTCATTAACCAAGTACATTCGAGTTGTGAGACATAGCAAAACAAGTGCAAACTCATTTATTATATAGCTGTGGTCCATCAAACTGTTGATAATTAAAAAAAAACATTTGCGTTGCATATTTAAAGTATGTTAATATAACTACTTTTTTTGGCAATTTGTGTCCATTATTGTAGTAATCATTTTTATGAATTAGATTTGATGTGACTTGTGTTGACTTTCAGTTTTAGTTATGGGATGTTTTTGGCAAAAATTTGAAAACAAAGACAATTTATATTTGCCAGTAAATCCCTTGTGCTGTGAAATTTATGCCCTATGTATGCCAATTGTTGATCTCGTTTTCAAATATCAATGATTTTTTTAGCTCTGCTTCTAATTTTTATAGTGTCAATTTCTAAGATATTGTCTTATCTAGACCCAGCATAATTGGTCTGCAGATGTATCATGAAGGGCATATGTTTGCAAATATACTGACTGAAATAATTGTGTGAAACGGTCAGTTTATCAATTTCTGTGAGAGTACAATGTATACATTGCATTGCTAGGTATGATCTGACCTTAACCTCATTTAAAGATCAACTTTTTCACATTGTGTTTTCATGACTACTGTAGTTGATAGATTATTTTTATTTTGCCTGTTACAATTCAGAATTATTGCATTTTAATATGAAAACAAGACCTTTTTTTTTATTTGCAAATATCTTTGATTATACATGTAATTGAATCAATATTTTTTTTTATTATGAATGTGTATATTTTATATTATTGTAAATAATTGCTGATTAATTGTTGACTTATTGTGGTAAAAGTTATATTTTCACTTGCTTTAAACTGGTGTAAAGTGTTAAGAAATGGACTGTTATTAACTGTAGCAGTTAGGCAGGTTAAATAATCTGTAAATCTAGATTTGGATTCATTTTTTCAATTCTGTTAAAAAAAAAATGAAAACTGAAGAGAAGGATTACCCACATATTTTGAGTTTAGATGTTGCACCATGTCTAAAGAGTCCATGTTCAATATGATCAGATGTAAGAAGGCATGCACATTAACGCTGTTGGTGAAGCTGCCACTTACAGTCTACTGATCAATACCTTAAAGTTTTCTTAACAGGATGATCATGTGTAAGAAAGAATGCACATTAACGCTGTTGGTGAAGCTGCCACTTACAGTCTACTGATCAATACCATAAAGTTTTCATACAGGCTTAAATCAACATACAATCTCATTTCGATACTTTTTAAACCTTGCTACACAGGTTTTTTAATGTAACAGAGGAAATAAGAAATATTCTAAAAATTATGTCCCAATTTGTTCTTAATATGAATATTTGGTCAGCAATGGAAATTATAAAATATAGTAAAATTGTGCCATATATTGTCATTTGATTTGTTTCTCAATTACCCGGAGTAATGTAAATGGTGGGTCAACTTGTATGTTGTCTGTCAATACATTGTATGATTTGAATAAATCGTTAAATGTTGGTGTCTTGTATTTTCAGTTCTTTTCTTAAATATATCTGTATTTCCTCAAGTGATATGGTTATTAATGTAGACATGAGACAATATTGCTCTCTATTTGAGTGGTCCACTCTTTTTTGTAAACAAGAAATGATGAACTTTCTATTTATTTGTCATAAATGCTAATTTAATATAATAATGCCCCTTCTACTGGACTATTAGTATCATCTGCCCAGTGCATCTGTTCTTGCATATTGTGTATTCAGTTTTTAAAAAATTTTCAGTTAGATAAACTGAAACAAAGTCTCTACTATGTCTCCTTGGGCATAGTTTTAGTCTCCACGCTCCCCAGAGCATTCTTATGAACAAGAAAACAGCAAATACCTGTTGGGTATATGCTTACACGAGAATCAACAGTTCAACATCTTGCTAAATTTTCTGCTTATAGATGCTGTCAGATTAGTCAGAAAGGAAATTATTAAATTGATTTCAAGTGTAAAGGACTAAAGGATTAAGACAGTATATTATTCTGAATGGAATGCAAGGAAAATTGATGAATTGCTGTATATAGACTACAGCATAATTATAGGCAAATCCAACACAGCTTAAAAATAGCAACAAGAATCACCCCTCTATCAAACATCAATTTTCTCAACACAGAAATAACTGCATTACTATTGGTCATACAAATGAAACCTAAACTAAATATAAACAAAATGGGGTTTCCTCATCTAGTGATTCAAAGCCACAAAATACGTAATCAATATAATATAATGTTTTAAATCATACATTAAAATTTACGATATATATAATTATATAATATTACCTCTAAATAATTCAGCAAATTATTCAACGTCCGATACCATAGTATAACTTCCTCTTTCTTTTTTAAACAAACGGATTATTTCCCTTTTATGAGAAGATTCGCGCGAAACACAATTTTATTCAAATTCGGTCGTATTGAAATGTGACTTTAATGGTTACTGTGTTAAAAATTAAACAAGATAAACAATAAAATCAAAAGTAAAAAAAACAAAAAACAAACAAATAAACAAATACACTAACCCAAAAAAACAAAAGCCAAAATAATAAAATGCCCTTTATGATCCTTTATCATTAATCGTCAAATGCCCGTTCTGTTTCACAACCGTTTTCGTTGGAACTGATTTTTTGTTATTGTGTATCGTCAAGTCCGATTTTTTTTCTCACTACCATTGGCGTTACCGTCAAATAGAAATGTAATTTTAATCGTTCGGATGCATGTCACGAAATGCTTGAAAGTTGGCAATATCAAGTGTACAAAGTGATTTTAAATACAAAAATGAATATTCCAAAATGTGCCCTCCTTTCTGAATTTGGTTGGGAGTCGGTTAACAGTTTTATGGATAGACAAGAGAATCTATTATTTTGCTCGATTTGACTCCTTACCTGACAGTCGTTTTTGTAAGATAGTTATGGAAGAGCTCAAAATATCATCCTTCAACGGTTGGGGATACTTAAGCTATATTAATGATATTTTGACCTCGTCCGGTCTCCCACGCTATATAGACGGACATGTTAATATTAATACATTTAATAATCTTTTCGGTAGAAAGTCGGTTGAAATTATAAATACCGGAATTATGGAAAAAGTTCTTTAAACTTTTACCAATGTTTCATGATTCTGAAAGGAAAACAACCATATTTATCAAATATTGGGGACTTTAAACAGTCAAGATTAAAACTGTTGGCAAGATTAAATTGTCTTCCACCTAATTCGACTTTATCACGAATGAAATTAACGGAAACGGATAAGTATCAACTTTGTGATTTGAATACATCTGAAACAACACTCCATGTACTGTTAGAATGCTCGAGCTCAGCGTATCAACGAACGCGCGAAAAAAATGATTCCTATATTCACGAAAGTCTATTTTCCACTGTAAACGTATGCTGCTCGGAGTTGTCGCCCTTGAATCAATTGCAGTTTTTAATAGGTACCTTGCGTATCTTTACGATCATGAACTTAACAAGAAAATTGATATCGAAAGTAAAAAATATCTTAATCACACAATGATAGAACGAGCTGATATGCTTCAAATTAATCTATAATGTAATTGTACTTAGCAATAACTTATATATTTAAAAGAAAATAACCTCAGTGTCATCTTCTTAAAAATGAAAATATGATATTTTACAATTAGTGCTATTTTTATTTCGTACATGTTGTTATGGTTCTTTTTTTATTGCAGATAATCTAAGAAAGTTTTATGTCATTGAACTGGGTGTGACATTTTATTATTGACATTATTGTGTGATTTTAGTATATAGCTAGTCGATTCAAAAGCTCACTAGAGCTTATGTTATGTGTTTATAGATTTCGACTTTAAATAAAACTTATTTGATATTTGATTTGAGCTATAGTTGAGAATTTTTTACTTGTAACATTGTTAGAACTTTTTATGCATGTTGGACGCAACCCTGCTACCCCATTGTTAGAACTTTTTATGCATGTTGGACGCAACCCTGCTACCCCATTGTTAGAACTTTTTATGCATGTTGGACGCAACCCTGCTCCCCCGGTAGTGGTTGCCCCCGTTGTAAAGGGGTAGTTTCCTAATAAATATATATATATAATCGTTACCGTTATTTTGCAAAATAAATAAATAAATAAATAAATCATGATATTCGAACACACCACCCTCTTTTATCTTAGTGGCAATTGAGTTTTTTTTTTTACTTTTCAAGGAAAGATTATACAATTGCGTCACTGTGAAGAGGTGAATATCCAAAATTGTCAACCGCACTAGGGTTATTTCCCCGAGTGCTTTAGCCGGAGGGAAATAATCCTAGTGGGATTGACAATTCTGGATATTCACCGATTCAGAGGGCCGTAACTGTTTTATTATACCGAACAAACAGTAGAAATATACTGTTTAATATTTGAATTGTTAAAGTATTATTCCATGTTTTTACACCGTTGAATAATAGGGTTATTCAATGGACGTGTGTAATTCTTGAGGTTATTCACCGTTGAATAATAGGGTTATTCAATGGACGTGTGTAATTCTTGAGGGTATTCACCGTTGGCGGCGATTAGAAGCAAAAATATCCAGATTATTTTATGTCATGTGATTATCTTTTAACCAATAGAATTGATTCTTTATTATGCGCCGGACTTAAATCCGCTATTATAGTGTAACGGTCAAGTCTAAAAAAGTCGCTTATTTAAAGAGTTTAATGTACCCACCGTTACTATAAATATAATTTTTGACAACAGGGTCGTTTCCGCACGATAACTTTAGTTCTGTGTATTGGATCTTTAACAAACTTGGTCACATGATTCCCCTGTGGAAGGGGAAGAACCCTATTTATTTTGGGGTCATTAGCATTATACCCTTTGATAATTTATATAGACGGCCGTATTTTGTGATGCACACATTTCTGGTTACAGAATGTGTTTGTAACTAGATGAATACGACAAGTGCCACTAGTGGAGCAGGAACTGCCTACCCTTTCGGAGCACCTGGGTTCATCCCCGGTTTTTATTGGGGTTCGTGTTCCTCTATCTTTAGTTTTAAGTGTATGCTTTGTAGATCGTTGTTTGTCCTTTTTTTTCTTTTTCTTTTGGCCATTGTGTTGTCTGTTCTTCTATTTACGGATTCTGATTGCCATTTTGGTATCTTCAAACTCTTCTTGGGACCAAATTAGACTGTTCAATTTGGTTATTATGCCTTTCATGGGTCCTGTGTTAAACAGATTGAAACGGGGACATTCTTTAAACCGTTTAGTGGGTCCCAATTCCACTCTTGATAATCTCCAACGGTAATACCGATCACAAATGAGATACACGAGATATAAATAAACTATATAAACAAACCAGCTCATATTCGCTTCCACTCAAAAATACCGCACAGTATAAAAAAAATATGACAACATAAGTATGAACAGTGACAATAGTAGGGTCAATGAATGCTCATTGCTAACCATTAGTGACTGAGTCATGTTGTAGCAAAGAAGGTAGAATATATTGGTTAAAAGAACATTAGTCTTAAGAAAGCATTCTTAACCGGTACTTCTACCAATATCCATTAGTTGTTAATCTCAAAAGAAATCGATTATCTTCGTGTGTGACCAGAATAAATAAATTGTCATTTTGTTGGAATTGAATATTGAATATAAAATAGTAATTTTTAAAATTGGGAATAAAATATAAATATACTGATTTAATTACTATTTATAACAGCTAGTTCTAACGGCAGTTGTCTACCATTGTTATCAATATCTAATAAGAGAAACAGATTTACATAAGTTTTATAACTTGTTTCTCAGATTTTGAATATACATGTATATATACATTTGTATTTGAATTAGGAGTAATAAAGCATTGCAAACTGAAATTTCATAAGATAATATTGCTTAAACTGAAGAAATCTGGCTTCAGATTTGCTAAATCAGTCTTTATGACAAACATATTTTCAAGCTTAGGTGCGCCAGATTTGACCTTTTTAGCCGGTTGTGAACATTTTACGTGGAAACATGCATAGGAATTGTAAACTGAGGTGTTGTTTTTTGTTTGTTTGTTTGTTGTTTTTTTTTTATAAATCGGACTCGTTATCTCAACAACTGCATTTATCCTGCACTGGTTCCATTGGAGCAGTCAAATTGCATTGACTGGACATTATTTTGTATATATGTATATATGGTCACTGACAAAGATATGGTTTTTATGGTACCAAATCCATGTAGAGCGACGGTAAGAAAAAGTATTAATATAAGCGCGGACGTCTCAAGAGGATACCATCAAAACTGATGAGAACGACGCTTGTTTCTGATCTTTTTAGACAATTTGGCAGTGGTTTTTTGGCTTGTTTACATTGTAGTCTACATTGTCGGGAAAAAATAAAATTAATTTGCACTCGTTGAGAAACAGGACATAAAACATAGCCAAATGTACGCTTTTCTCTCTGTTTCTGAAGCTTGTAAAATAATTTATATGTCCTCGAGGAAAATCGTAATAAATTTCTCTGCTTGCAAGCCTGGTCCAAATATAAGTCATAAGTCATAAGTTCATTAATTCACCAATCAAGGGCCCACAGGGGGCATATACAATATGAGCATAATTGTTTTATAACCTAACAAAAAAAGATGGAAGAAAAAAACCCAAAAACCAGCACTAATGTTTTCACCACTGGTTTAGAGCCATAGTGTCAGTCAGTCAGTCAGTCAGTCAGTCTGTCTGTCTGTCTGTCTGTCTGTCTGTCTGTCTGTATGTCTGTATGTCTGTCTGTCAGTCAGTCTCAAGAGGGTAACACAGTTAGCAACAATAAGCTAATCTTCCATGTAGCCCTCAAAACAATAATAATAATCAAATACAGCAAATACAATTTCAAACAATACATTTACATATTGATATTCACAACAAAATATCACAATCTGAGTATAATCAAGGATAAATCCTCGGTATAATGAATATAATCATTCGTTATTTTGTTTTGACATTAAATAATCTGTATATTTCTTTTTGAATAGATCTATATCTTGAATTAATTTTAAATTAGGAGGTAAAGAATTCCATAAAATAGTTCCGGAGTGTGAAAAGTTCGTTTCATAAAATTAGAATTTGGTCTTGGAACGAACAAATTTCCCTTTGCAGATGATCTTAATGAATAAACATTAGAATTTGTATTCATATCAAATAAATTGCACAAATAATCAGGAGCAGAATTATTTATACATTTATACATTAAAACACTTTTATGATATTCTAATCTATTTTGAATAGACAGCCAACCAAGTTTTTTAAATAATTGAAGAGATGGTATATCATATTTTGCATTAAGAATAATTCTTGCTGCACGCTTTTGTAGTTTACATAGTTTTTCAAGATTCAAATTTGTGGTTTCTCCCCATACAGTACAACAATAATCAAACAGTGGTAGAATATATCCATTATAGTACATGATTAAGCCTTCAGTTAGGTAAGTATGTTCTCAAACGACACATCAATCCAAGCCTTGATGAAATCTTTGAAACAATATTATTAATTTGCTGACACCATGGCAAGCAATTATCAATAGTAATTCCAAGTAATTTTTCATATTTTACATCGTTCAATAAAACATCGTCATAAAAAATGTTAAAATCAGACTCAAGATATTGTATCTTTCTAGATGAACCCATTATCATTGATTTTGATTTCATAGTATTTATAACCATATCATTACTAGTGCACCATTCCTGTACCTTTTCCATATCTTCATTCAACATAATGTTAATGTCAGATATGGAATTAGATGAGAAGTGTATAGTGGTATCATCCGCATACAAATCTGACATACTATGGTCTACATAAAGGGGTAAATCATTTATACACAAAAGAAAAAGCAAGGGTCCTTAAGTGTGTATTTTGATCCCTCTAACAATTGAGGAGGAAAGAAAATGTATCTTAGAATCAAAAGAAATAGTATGACTTCTTGAAGCACCAAGGGTCCATGCCATTAGGATGAACTTCAATATGGACCACGCCAGTGACTATAGTAACAGTATCAGAAAGCCAACAATAAAAAATATTGATTAAAAATATATTAATGAGTGGTTCATTTCGTAGGGTGGTCATCAAAAAGCAGGGAGAACCAAGGGACGGTGCCAGTTAACAGACCTGTGACCCACTATAATCACAAATCTGAAAATCTTGTGCTATCCGCAAGATGGCCAGCCCGTGGATTTGTAAAGCAAAATTATGTCCTGTGAAATTATATCCTCCAGGACAATATTTCATGATTATATTGTCATGGAATTTTGTCTTATCTATGATATTTTGTCCTTTATCATATATGATTTTTTTTTACAATAATTCATTGAAAGACAATTAACTTTCTATTGAATGAAAGTAACAATAATTTAATTAGTGAAATTGAAGTTTTAGAATCTGACATACCAGTTACACCACTCCCTCCGAAACGTGCACGAAAATAAAAAAAAAATTCGCCAATCTAGTATTTATGAATATTGTTATTAAATATTCTGTTTTTATTTCTGGAATATATATATGAATTTGTCTTGGGTTGAGCAATTTGACAATGGTTGTTAATATATTTCAAATTGAATCAAATATATAGTGTAATACATATCATTTCTATGACAAAGAAATCTCTTATATTTAATTTAAGCAATATTTATTTCGAAAATAATCAGACAATACAGTACATCAAACATAGTAATTACATACAGGATTCAGAAACAAGCAATTGTGCTTTTATAAATATATTTTGAAATAAAATATAGTATAAATATGTGAAGCATAAAAATATCATATATCAAGTTGATGTCGGACATTATTTCACAGTTAAATAATGTCCAGTATGTTTTGTCTGGAGGACATTATTTCATGGAGGACACTATTTTATGTTACAGATTCATTATTCTATAATTCAAATTATCGAGTAGCTGTCAGCCTTCCTGTGAATGGCGGTATTGGTACCTACTATCGTCCAATGTGAAAGTTTCATTCATTTTATTTTGACGTTTATATATATTATTTTTATGTTTTTATGAAAACCAAGGATTTATATAGTAAATATATAAATCCTTGTGAAAACACACCAATTTCTGATACTGACTCATATCAAGGATTTAAATAGTTTTACTACACAAATCCTTGCTCATATATATATTATACGTGCACGTGATATTTATGATTTATACGTGTATGATTATGATAACATTTTAAACATTGGGCATATCACGAAACTAATCCCTTCAGAGCCCCTTCATTTTTTCGGGGCAACCAGTTTATCAAAATTTATTTGATTAGACAACGTGAACTGATTTAGCCAATGAAATGTGCGCTACTTCCATAGTTTAGGTGAAAAATACAATATGGCTGAATTTGTCAACAAAATATTTTTACTATCTGTTTTGAGTATAACTTAAGGTTTAAGGTATATTATTTAAAAAATAAATTGGCAAGGATGGAAGATTTACTCGCAAAACTTCCTCTGGAAGTCAAAGTGTAAATTTGTTAAAAGCGAATCGTGTTTTAGGCATCAGTAGACAATTTAACAGGTGGGCTACTACTAGTAATAGTCCGAGAGGCGAGATTCCTCTGCCGTTCGACGACTATTTACATCTTGCTGTTGTCGTTGAACGTTAGAGCGCTTGCCATAAACAAAACAGCAGATTTTCCTCACACACTCGAGAGAGGCACATTTCCACGTTTTGTGACTATCAGATTTTATTTTCTATCAAAAACCCTTATATAAATCGCTTCACCAATCATTTTTCTATTAATTCATAACCATCTTACCCTCAGAAATTGGTGTTACACTCCATTAGAGCACAATTTCCCCAGACCATATGATTTCGTCATTTTGAACACTTGACATTTTGAAATATTTGTCACGTGACTTCGAGAGAACTACTATTACCGCAATGTATCATGGGAGATGATTTGCATATATGATCTGACCTTGTCCAAAATAGGGGGAAGCGTAAGACATGCTCTTTCCGAAGCCTGCGGATAACACTGCCAAATGAATCTTTTCTATCCAACATATTTTGTATTATTTCCTTCTGCTCTGATTTGAGTTGTAGATGGAACTGTTTGTCCTGCAGAATACGCTTCATATCGTCTTGTATGTTTGCTTACGTATGCTAATTTGCACACTGCATTTAGTATCTCCCATCATGCAATGCATTGCTGTCATCTTTCAGTTAGTATCACGAGATCACGTTAAAAAAATGGCAGTGAAATGACCAAATCATCGGGTGTAAGGAAAAAAACATGCTGTAATCGAGTGTAACACCACTCTCTGAGGGCAAGATGGTTATGAATGAATAGAAAAATGATTGGTGAAGCGATATATATTAGGGTTTTGGATAGAAAATAAAATCTGATGGGCACAAAATGTGGAAATGTGCTACAGTTGAGGAAAATCCGCTGTTTTGTTTATGGCAAGCGCTCTGACGTTCAACGACAACAGCAAGATGTAAATAGTCGTCGAACGGCAGAGGAATCTCGGACTAGTGGGCTACGACCTGAAAAAGCGAGCGATAGATAGGTTAGTCAGGGTGCAACTTTTTACCCAAATACACCATAAAATCGTATAAAATTTATTGTAATATGATAATAGGTGTTGCCTAACTTGGGACGGAGTCCAATATTTTTTTTAAACAATATTAATTCAGATATATTTTGTTCAAAGTAGACCGGGGGCGGATCCATACTTTCTCAAAAGAGGGGCAAATAGGGGGACCGTCATTTTTAAAGGTTTTTCGCCAAAACGGGATCCTGCCCCCTACTGTAGACTGTGCACCCAGTCCGGTGTTGTATAATCCGGTACTCGAGGTCTCAATTTCATAGAAAATATTATTTCGAACAGGAGTAGGAAGAAATGAAACTCTGTTTAATGATATTGTCAGTCTCGTGGTATATGTTTAATGGGCTAGAACACACTGCTATTTTGAGTCATTTTTTAACATTCATAACCGGAAATTGGGTACGAGTTGGAAAAGGTACAAATGTACGAGTTGACATGGAATCTGTAAATCGTTCCAGATTACTGCGCATCCAATTTTCTGCAGATTTAACCATGTATTGGTTTCCGGTGTGTCATTTCCGGTGCATGAAATTTAAGCCATTAGTGATATGATCTGGAATCAAAATATTGCTATTTCTACCATAGTTGGGACTTCGTCCCATATTAGTATTAAAGGTTCTATATGAATTATTTTTCATAAAAAAATTCAAATTTCATAAATTTGTCACAAATCAAGAGCAATCAAAATGATCAATTTTATAACTAATATGAGGCAGGTGCAACCTGAAACGCTCCCAAAGAAAACAGATGAAAACTTTGGATTTCTTGCAACAGACGATCACAATGAATGAGAATGCGCAGTGACAAATGATTAAAGACTCGGTGTTATTCGCTTTGAGTTCGGGATTTTCCGTTTCATTTTTATTTGAAAAAAAAATTGACTAGAGGTGTATTGTTCAGTATTTCTTCTTTTTTTTTTCGTTGCATCGATCACTTTATTTGCTACTCGTGTATTATTTATATTGGAGATAGTTTAGGTCACGTGATTTGTCTTAATTTATTTACGGTTTGCAGCCATGTTTTTGAACATTTTGAAGTTTGTTAGTACGTAACCTATTCATACTTCTACCATTAACGCTCCCTTCGGAAGCGTATTATAAACATCGATACACCAACATGGCCACTTCCAACAAATACAAATGTACCCAAACACACTCAAAATTCATATGGTATGTGTTACTTACATACAACAAATATATTTCTTCCACCAATACTCTTTTAGTTATTTTATTTATTTATCTTCAACAAAATATATACTGATGGGCACTTATGAAATACATAAAAATGTTGATGTTGCAATAAATCGGAGGTTGAAAATAATTTTATGAAAAATAAATTCCAAATTTTCCCCATTATAGCTATATTCAGAATTTTCAGTATCAGAATTTCTGTAAAAATATAAAAATAATTTATATATATCAGACTTTTGACAGATGAAATTTTAACGTATATTTATATATTTGGGTATATTCGTGATTGTAAGCGACCCTACCGAGATCAGGATCGTTTGATATTGTCCGTAAAAGCTGACTATTTTGTTGAAATTCATGAAAAAATAACGATAGAGGAGCTAATAAATCATTAATTATTCATAAAATATCTCAAAATAATAGAAATAATATAATTTGAAGCTGTATTTGGGTGTATTTGGATAAAAAGTCACAGCGTCATAAGACTTTCATTTTCATCAAAATACCATGTTTATGTACAGGTACGCGGGAACAGGATAGCCATCCCTTTTGTATCATATCCTTCAGCTATTAATATCAGTTTAATCATACGATAATCTGATAAGTGATATATATTTATACGAGAAGTTATTTAACTCCACAATATTTCTCATAGGGTCAGCTTGGGAAATCCCATCTATATTTTAACTAATATGAAACAGGTACATTGTATGGCCATGAATGCTCGCGAATCTGAAAATTATCTGCCAATTTCACGCTCATCCAGTGCATCGAAAAAGTGTCGAGATTTTTTGGGCCGAGATATATCGGGGACGTAGGACTTTTTTTTGGGGCCGAATCTAGTCTCATTCAATCGAAATATCGTTCCTTACGAAATCTCAAAAGTTAACTTCCGCATAGAAAATAAATTTCTTGTCAGTATGTCAGAAGAGATTTAATAAATTAAAAAATATCAATATTTAAGTAGAACAAGCTAACAAAATGACTCTTATTACACACGGGTTCCGGGTTTCAGTGGTATCGGACGTACGAGAGAGGGTACAAGATTT
>MJUT01047803.1:59710-77132 GCA_002080005.1 Gigantidas platifrons | reverse complement strand
ATGTTAAACATGTTATTACCTCCCTTATAAGAGGAGGACTATACTCTACTATATATATCTAATTATGTTAAACATGTTATTACCTCCCTTATAAGAGGAGGACTATACTGTACTATACATGTCTAATTATGTTAAACATGTTGGTACCTCCCTTATAAGAGGAGGACTATACTCTACTATAATAATAATAATAAATTTTATTCCAATTATGGAAATTACACATATAGTAAAATTACACATATAAACTCACAAGAGGGAAAGAGTTGATGATTGATAGAACATGACATACAAACATGTTATAAATACATAAAGCATATAATATAAATATATATATAGTACTACACACGGCCAATTATGTTAAACATGTTGTTACCTCTCTATCAGTTTTGATTGTCGTCTGACAGCACTATATCTAATGGCAGTAGTCACACTTCTTCTTAAAGCATCAAATGACCAATGAGTCATTTTTACTCTGAGCAAAATCATGGTAGCATATGTAGCTTTATCTGGACCTGAACTTGAAAATTTCCCATCTTTTGTCACCTTAAAAATCGTAAAAAAAAACAGTAACCTCCAGCATGTCAATGTCGCCAGCATTCCTTGGAAACAACCCTTTGAAGATGAGAATTTACAAAAGTCAAATTGAAAAATGGTTATGCTTAGTATTTTTACATGTCAAGAAAGAAAACTAATTTATTGTTTGTCTGTATGCACCACAGTCTTGTATGAATGAAATGTGGAAACACTTGAGAATAATGTTTATCGATGATTTTGTACATTTTCCCTTTGATTTTTACACGTGATAAATATATAATATTGTTGATTTGTTTTACGAGAATGGATAGCTCAGAGCAATCTCGCTTCAAATGTGAAGCCTCAGATGTGAGATGCGATGAGGAGTCCATTACGAGCAAAACATATCAACGATAGAATGTTTATCAAGGAGTGGGTGAGATGACGTCAGTGATAGAACGTTTATCAAGGAGTGGGTGAGATGACGTCAGTGATAGAATGTTTATCAAGGAGTGGGTGAGATGATGTCAGTGATAGAGTGTTTATCAAGGAGTGGGTGAGATGATGTCAGTGATAGAATGTTTATCAAGGAGTGGGTGAGGTGACGTCAGTGATAGAATGTTTATCAAGGAGTGGGTGAGATGATGTCAGTGATAGAATGTTTATCAAGCAGTGGGTGAGATGACGTCAGTGATAGAATGTTTATCAAGCAGTGAGTGAGATGACGTCAGTGATAGAATGTTTATCAAGGAGTGGGTGAGATGATGTCAGTGATAGAATGTTTATCAAGCAGTGGGTGAGATGACGTCAGTGATAGAATGTGTATCAAGGAGTGGGTGAGATGATGTCAGTGATAGAATGTTTATCAAGGAGTGGGTGAGGTGACGTCAGTGATAGAATGTTTATCAAGCAGTGGGTGAGATGACGTCAGTGATAGAACGTTTATCAAGCAGTGGGTGAGATGACGTCAGTGATAGAACGTTTATCAAGGAGTGGGTGAGATGACGTCAGTGATAGAACGTTTATAAAGGAGTGGGTGAGATGACGTCAGTGATAGAACGTTTATCAAGCAGTGGGTGAGATGACGTCAGTGATAGAACGTTTATCAAGGAGTGGGTGAGATGATGTCAGTGATAGAACGTTTATCAAGGAGTGGGTGAGATGACGTCAGTGATAGAACGTTTATCAAGGAGTGGGTGAGATGACGTCAGTGATAGAACGTTTATCAAGGAGTGGGTGAGATGCGTCAGTGATAGAACGTTTATCAAGGAGTGGGCGAGATGACGTTAGTGATAGAACGTTTATCAAGGAGTGGGCGAGATGACGTCAGTGATAGAACGTTTATCAAGGAGTGGGTGAGATGACGTCAGTGATAAAACGTTTATCAAGGAGTGGGTGAGATGACGTCAGTGATAGAACGTTTATCAAGGAGTGGGTGAGATGACGTCAGTGATAGAACTTTTATCAAGGAGTGGGTGAGATGACGTCAGTGATAGAATGTTTATCAAGGAGTGGGTGAGATGACGTCAGTGATAGAACGTTTATCAAGGAGTGGGTGAGATGACGTTAGTGATAGAACGTTTATCAAGGAGTGGGTGAGATGACGTCAGTGATAGAACATTTATCAAGGAGTGGGTGAGATGACGTCAGTGATAGAACGTTTATCAAGGAGTGGGTGAGATGGCATCGGTGATAGAACGTTTATCAAGGAGTGGGTAAGATGACGTCAGTGATAGAATGTTTACCAAGGAGTGGGTGAGATGACGTCAGTGATAGAATGTTTATCAAGGAGTGGGTGAGGTGACATCAGTGATAGAATGTTTACCAAGGAGTGGGTGAGGTGACATCAGTGATAGAATGTTTATCAAGGAGTGGGTGAGATGACGTCAGTGATGGAATGTTTATCAAGGAGTGGGTGAGATGACGTCAGTGATAGAATGTTTATCAAGGAGTGGGTGAGATGACGTCAGTGATAGAACGTTTATCAAGGAGTGGGTGAGATGACGTTTTAGTGGTGGAGGAAGATGGAGTACCCGGAGAGAACCACCGACCATGGGCAAGCAACTGGTAAACTTTATCACTTGCAGTTGCAAGTCGATTGCACCCTTTTTTGTAATTTACAAAGCCGAGCGCGAACCCACTCCGTATTGGTGATAGGCTTGTATGAGTTGAGCCACCCGGGCCCCTTGTAATATTGAAGGAGTGGTACTGACATAAATGTAATATTGAAGGAGTGTTATTGCATTGACATAAATGTAATATTGATGGAGTGGTACTGACAATAGATGTAATATTGAAGGAGTGGTACTGACATAAATGTAATATTGAAGGAGTGGTACTGACATAAATGTAATATTGAAGGAGTGGTACTGACATAAGTGTAATATTGAAGGAGTGGTACTGACATAAATGTAATATTGAAGGAATGGTACTGCATTGACATAAATGTAATATTGAAGGATTGGTACTGCATTGACATAAATGTAATATTGAAGGATTGGTACTGCATTGACATAAATGTAATATTGATGGAGTGGTACTGTATTGACATAAATGTAATATTGGAGGAGTGGTACTGTACTGACATAAATGTAATATTGAAGGAGTGGTACTGACATAAATGTAATATTGAAGGAGTGGTACTGACATAAATGTAATATTGAAGGAATGGTACTGACATAAATGTAATATTGAAGGAGTGGTACTGACATAAATGTAATATTGAAGGAGTGGTACTGACATAAATGTAATATTGAAGGAGTGGTACTGACATAAATGTAATATTGAAGGAGTGGTACTGCATTGACATAAATGTAATATTGATGGAGTGGTACTGACATAAATGTAATATTGAAGGAGTGGTACTGACATCAATGTAATATTGAAAAAGTGGTACTGACATAAATGTAATATTGATGGAGTGGTACTGCATTGACATAAATGTAATATTGATGGAGTGGTACTGTATTGACATAAATGTAATATTGATGGAATGGTACTGTATTGACATAAATGTAATAATGAAGGAGTGGTACTGACATAAATGTAATATTGAAGGAGTGGTACTGACATAAATGTAATATTGAAGGAGTGGTACTGTACTGACATAAACGCATTAGTTTTTGTCTTACTTGTGCATGCTTCATTAACATATTTTCTCTAGGAATTCTGATGTTCCGTAGAATAAGGAAACCATTATCTATATGGTTGGCTGCCATTTTTGGTCCAATGTCTCCGACCTCTATTCCTGAAATTTACAGAAACATGTAAATCATCCTTGTTATCACACTGTAGTTGTTTTCTTGAAGGTTAAATTTAAATAAAACTGAAAATCCTTTATTATACACATACCATCTTTAATAACTCATTAAGTTAACATCATTTTCTTTATCTAGTACTATGTAAGTATTCTTTTGAAAATAAAATAGCCAGACTGATACAAGATGTTATTCACCAGATCAACTTATAATATACATAGTGTGTCAGTACAAGACTTTGTACAAGGTCTTGTCTGCTAAAATTCTCAAGAGGAAAGGAAGTTTGATTATTAACTATGACAAATGGAACAAATTCTAGGTCAGCTGTTACACGGATATTCTGTAATGGTTAAAGGGATAGTGCCTGCCAGTTTGGTAATTTTTTTTTAAAGTTTTTTTTGCTTTGAAAGTTAATATACAACTTCAAAACATGAGTATAAAACGTCTTTGGAGAGATTCGACCAAAAAAACATGTATTTTTGTTGTTTTTTGTGAGCAACTTGTCTCCCAGCATCATTAATTATGCATGTCCTAATTTCCGAACTACATGTGCAATGGTACTTAAATGTTTACACTTCAGCATGAGTTTGAACTCTCAATGCTTCCTTCATTTCCATCCAACGTCATAGTTATATTGGTGGCCTATGTAAATTATTATTTCATAAGTCGGCAAAACTTCTTTCCTGCTTCTTTTTCTAGCACAATCAGTTAAAATTCTTGTACGATCGCGTGCAGGTTTTCCATCGGCAGACATTTTTTTCCATCAACAACAGACTTCACTTATGTGTAGTAAGAGGTCAACAAAGGTAATATGAATTGGGGCATATATCATTGTATAGAGATGTTCGAGATGTGCTTTCATGAAAATAAAAGATAACAGATGGACATTTTACTTTAAAACTCGATAATTCGTGTTAATTTATGTTTTTAATACACAAAAATATCTGGACAAAAAAAATCACCAAAATCAAAGACATGATAGCTTTAACCAAGTCACAATGAGGCAGTAAAAGTGTTCACTTTAACTTAACCATACATACATACAATAAATACCTGGTAATATTGTATGATTTTCTAGACTTCTGATTTGGATCATAAAGGGATGCATCCCACAGTTAACTCCCTTTATAAATAATAAGGCTTGTACTATTGCATGGTTTGAAGACTTTCCCACTGAAAAATAAATATGAAATTGCAAAAATTACAAATAATAAAGCATTAAATAAATGTTCTTTCAGACTGAAAAATATATATGAGACTATCCAAGAACTATGAGAGATTTATGTTTCATGTCTGGTGTAAATGTATTGTACTGTCTGCATTGTCTGTAAAATCAGGCTTACATTTGACCATTCAGTGGAGAATATTTCCATTTTTTTTTTTTTTTTTCAAAACAAGATGTTGCACGCTACATCGTGCTAAGAATATCCCCACTCGTTCATTTGTAAGTCGCACGATAAACAGAAAGTAGATGTGCGGTAAACCTGGAAAGGGGAGACATGGTACAAGCCACCATGCCAAAGCCATATATCAAATATAAAATCATTTCTTCCAGTAGAAGCTGAGATATCTGTCACGAAAGTGTGGATGGACAGACGGATGGACGGCAAGACGGACGAACGGACGGACGGACAAGGTGATTGCAATATAGCCCCCTCTCTACGAGTGGGGGTATAATTTACATAATCATCATGATCAAAATTAAACATTTCACAGTAAGACATTGGTTACTGGTATTTCTTTATTAACTCGCTACCATCTAGGTTTTTTTTTTTATTTGAGCTCATTCCAGGATAAATGTAGAAATTTTAATCATTACTGTTGGTAGTAGCAACAGCCATCTTGGTTATTGACGTGTTATTGAAACTACAAACCATTAACTATATCAAAATAAGAAGCATTGACACTGTACTTCCTCAATCCAGGGAGGAAAAGAATAAAGATAATGAATAGCATGATATGGTTCAACAGTATTCTACATGTAGTTATGACATTTCTCGTGATCAGTACACCCGTACTCTTGGGTTTAAATACCAAGCAAAAACGGAATTATGAGACTATAGCGCTGAACTTTTATATATAAAAAAAGACATTATCCTACTCAAAAACCTACTTCCACATCCTACTGTGAGCAGGGGGCAATGGAAGAGTTTTTTTTTCTCTCGCTCAAATGGGTTATAAAATTTTTGCTCCAAAGGGTTACAAGTTGTCACTCTTACGTCTGTTTTTTTTGCTCTTTTCTCCTGTCAATTCGCTCAAATGTCTCGCCAAATAAATTGTCTGATGTTTCACCCTCATTCACAGTGGTAGGTACACTATGTAAACACTGACAAGTCAACAGTAGCATCTTGTTAGTATTGTACAGGATACTTATAAAAACCAGGCCGCCATTTCATTGAGGAGATGTGTGGTACTGTATAGGGTACTTATAAGAACCAGGCCACCATTTCATTGAGGAGATGTGTGGTACTGTATAGGATACTTATAAGAACCAGGCCGCCATTTCATTGAGGAGATGTGTGGTGCTGTATAGGATACTTATAAGAACCAGGCCACCATTTCATTGAGGAGATGTTTGGTACTGTGATACCTACAAGAACCAGGCCACCATTTCATTGAGGAGATGTTTGATACTGTGATACTTATAAGAACCAGGCCACCATTTCATTGAGGAGATGTTTAGTACTGTGATACTTATAAGAACCAGGCCACCATTTCATTGAGGAGATGTTTGGTACTGTGATACCTACAAGAACCAGGCCACCATTTCATTGAGGAGATGTGTGGTGCTGTATAGGATACTTACAAGAACCAGGCCACCATTTCATTGAGGAGATGTGTGGTACTGTGATACTTACAAGAACCAGGCCACCATTTCATTGAGGAGATGTGTGGGGTATTAAGTATGAATTCTTCTGTACTTCTGTCATAGATTGCTGTGGTCTCTAAACCCTGTAGATATGTACCTACAAATAAATAATAAAACTGTTGAATTATTAGATCAATTGAAATGATCCAGCTGAATATGTAATGTGGAAGATTCAAACCAAGCCACAACAACATGACCTGTGTCACCTTAAATTTTAAAATAAAAATATTCCATTTAACAAAAATTCACTTTTATTTTCAAATTGTCCATATTCTAAAGACCCATCTCAAACTGACATAAAAAATATCAAAAGTTACAAAAACCTTGTTATTATTCCTCTCCTTCATTTGACAGTAGTAGCCGCATTCTGGTGGTCGTAATGGTTAGCGTGCTCGCCTCGAGTGCGGTAGATCGTGGGTTTGAGCAGTATTTCAGCTATAATCATGACAAGAATAACTTTAAAAACAATTACATCATACATGTAGTTAAGTAGGTCAAAAGGCCATTCATCTTAAAATACTATACCATGTCCCATTTCTGTCTGTGCATAAGTCCCAAGTATTTTAAAATTTAATGCAAGAGGGAGCCATTTTGCTTGCTGTTTTTCTGTTGCCAGTCGCTCAATAGCTGGTATGAACATTGAGAAATGAAGTGTCATAGCCACATGGTGATTGATAAGCCTACAAAAAATGATCATTTTCAAAAAATATTGTTTTAAAATATTGACCATTAAACTAGCATTCTTGAGTACTAAGATATTTTCTCTCTTTTAGTGCCTATCACCACTAATGTTGTGAGTTTGAATCCTTTTCATGGCAAGGTGTACTCTATACAACATTATGGCAAGGTGTACTCTATACAACATTATGTGATCAAGTTTGTCAGTGACTTGCAACTAAAGAGGTACATTTTTGTAGGTGGTTTTCTCCAGGAACTCCGGATTCCTCCACCAATAAAACTGACAGCAACGATATAACTGAAATATTGTTGAAAGTGGTGTTAAACACCATAAACCAACTAACCAAACAGAAAAGGACATAACTTTTACAGAATATGAAATACGAATAAGGGACTATAAGTCACTGATGCTGACCAAAAAATGCTTTTTATGAAGTCATGAAATTGGTTTATTGTCGTTTAAAAGTTGTAGAACAAATATCCTATAAAATGATATGGTTCACCCTAATACAACTACAGTATAGTTTGGTTTTTATTTGATCCTGATTCCAGTGTCAAGGTGTTTGTGAGAAAAAGATTGAAATGTGAAAATTTTTACAAACAACATATGACAACTAATGTGATGACAACACTCTACGTAGTCTCTGGGCAAGGTGAAATAACTTGACACTCCAAAAAGGAGTCTGCAATTGCTCACCTGGTTTTACATTTTATTTCTAAACATATTACTGTTTAAACTTTCTTTCCATTAACAGATGACTTAGGTCATTAGATCTAACAGCTCATACAAGCCTATCACCAATACGGCGTGGGTTCGCACCCAGCTTTGTAAATTACTAAAAAGGGTGCACTCGACTCGCAGCCGCAAGTGATAAAATTTACCAATTGCTTGCCCAAGGTCGGTTGTTCTCTCCGGGTACTCTGTCTTCCTCCACCACTAAAACTGGTCACCATGATATAGCTGAAATATTGCTGAAAGTGGCATTAAACACCAAAAATTAAAATTCATTCACAGATGTTTAACAGGCTACAAANCGTGGGTTCGCACCCAGCTTTGTAAATTACTAAAAAGGGTGCACTCGACTCGCAGCCGCAAGTGATAAAATTTACCAATTGCTTGCCCAAGGTCGGTTGTTCTCTCCGGGTACTCTTGTCTTCCTCCACCACTAAAACTGGTCGCCATGATATAGCTGAAATATTGCTGAAAGTGGCATTAAACACCAAAAATTAAAATTCATTCACAGATGTTTAACAGGCTACAAAGCTGCATACATCAATAAATAACACATTTAACAGGGAAACTGTGAAAAAAATCTTTCACAAATCATTATCATGCGTAATGGTTAATTTCAGCCAATTCCTGATTGATAAAGAAGTTTTCAAAGTCACTTATGTTCTGTTACTTATTAAAATATTAGCACTGGTAATTCTAATTTATTTTTAATTATTCATCAAAAAAGGTGTTTTTTTAAATCTTACTCTTCATGAGCTTTAATAACCATGTACATGTATCTTTATAAAAAAAAATCATACAATTCTTATGCATATTTGAAATAAGTAATTATATAAAAGAACTTCAGGTGTGAACGCTCCGTGAGAGTCGTAATCCTTGATGATGAACTGTATCAAGTAACTTGATACAAGATTGACGGGCTGAACCGTAAATGATATATCCGTAATCCAATTTTAGTCCAGTCAATCTATGGGAAAAAATAGCCAAACCTCAAACTAATTGCAAAAGAATTTATTTCAACTGTATTTAGTTCTTGACATAAACATATTCAACATATAAAAAGTCTAGAAAAATCTTAATAGGGGAAAAGTAAGAATTTGATGAAAACAAAATATGCAAAAATATGAAAACAAGGGAGATAATTCGTGTATAAATTGTATATGCTTCAATCGAATTTTTAACTAGAACAATTCAGATTCAACCGATGGAACAGTAATGGTAATAATCAACATCTATTATTTACAGTTTTACTTTATAAAATGTTTAGGGTCATATAAATTCGGAAATTTGCAACAGCCGCCGTTGTTTGTTGATATCCTGATTTCATATGCTACAAGTACAAATCAATTCACTGAGCATTTTCCGTTCTCACCAAAATGTCAGTGTTAAATGTGTATGACAAATATAATACAATGAAATAAAAAAAAAAGTCAGAAAATCAATATTGTATGTGGAAAATATATAATAATTAAACAAGAAACCTTCATCAACACTTTTCGGTGAAAAAAATGTATGGAAAACCATTTGGGATAAAAACACATAGAAATAAATGCTTTTTGACAAAACAGAAGATAGCGATTTTTAGAATAGATTTTAAAGAAGAGCAAACATGAATACAATTGTGTAATGAAAAAATCGACGAATAAGAAAACATCTATGTACATACAAGAGTAAAAAATGTGAAAAATAACCCACAAAATAAATATCAACACACAACACCCATAGAAATAATGATTTTACAACACACAACAGTATATAGTCTATTAAGGATATGACACATCTAAGGCGAACAGGGACAGCAGTTGGGGATAAAGTGTTATTTAATGAATATACACCATTCAAGTCAAAGATGGAACTATTCCTAGCAGATTCGGAAAATAAACAAAGCGTTATTAACATGCCAAGTTAAATATTATTCAAATAGGGATGTTCAACAATACATACCTCTGATGATGCAGATGTCTTAATTGTCAAATAAACATTAACTATAGAACACCGAAGGGACAATCAATAATGGACAATCCAGAGACACTGGCATCATAGGGCATACAAGAAGAAGAAAAACAAAACAAAAACACAATGCAATATGTGTTGGACACCACTAGATGCAAGCAAACACAAATAATGTAAATAAGACACGAGCCCCCTTACAAACACCTGGATGTGAAGAGGAAACCGAACATCGTTTTATGCAGAAATCGTACCGGATATCACAAAATGAAACTCAGAATGTAAAGACACATAATAGGACAACACAAGAAAACTGAAAGAATGAGCAACACGGACCCCACCAAAAAACCGGGAGTGAACTCAGGTGCTCACGAATGGTAAGTAGTACATGCTTCTTATAAGACACCTGCCATGTTACTCATATATACAGTAAAGTCCGGTTAAAGTAGTGGCAGTGATAGAGGAAGAAAACATCTACGTAAAAATAAAAGATCCATTGTCATTTGAGATATGGATATTTCGTAGTGGTCAACCAGATTGTGATCACAGGAATTTTTGTAGCGATGACTTCAACCTAGGAGCAGCATAAACTTGTTTAAGTAGCTTCTGAGTCAGCAGCTGAGCTCTGTCCAGAAACGTATTGTACTTGGCACAAGCTCCAGAATAACGTATAAGTTGAGAAATGTAAACCCCATATGCTGGTGATGCTGGAATATTGCTACTGATGAAGGGGAAGTTGACTATTGGAGAAGTGAAGTAATCGCGTTTGTCAGAGTTTTGTTTTTGAATCTTCCTCCGTGGTCGACCTCAAGGTGAAGGTCAGGGTAAGAAGCAGACGTTTGAGTATCAGGAGTATCCTTAACTTCAAGCTCATTTTGATAGATACGATGTAAATGATCACCGAATCGAATCAAAACTACAGTTGAAAGTGCTGTCAACAATCCATCAGTTCTTCTTGGCGAAGGTACTGATCTGTTAATACTTTTGCTTTTCCATTTTGATCTTGATTCAAGCGATATATATTTCAAATCAATGAGTACCAGCACTACAACGATGAAATTATGAGATATCCGTAAGACAAAGTCAACACTTGGACTGGACGCTTGCCATATACTGCAATTTCTTCATGCTATTTCTGGATGTGACATGACCTCTCGAATGTTACCACAGCAAACGTGCTTATCTGCAACTACAAGAGTGGGTAGTAACAACATATCATATCAACCCTCTAGAATGGGGGTGGGAAAGTGTGAGCCGTAAACTTTTTCCTATAAGAACAAATTTACCCCCTGCACCTGAGCGAATAATTAGAATAATAAGATATAACTGTAAATTTAACCGTGTCACTAAAAATGTAGTGGTAGGAAACATGGTTTAGATTGCACAGTTGGATGCGGAGACTGTGAAGGTGTTAGTTGCTCAAATTTAAACTTAAAAAATATAACAGGCGAAGACATGACTAAAGATATGTAATTAGGACTATGTGATCAGAAACATATCAGTATTGTTACATGTTCTTACGTTTTGACAATCTTATTGATTTTAAATGCTGAATGTGTATATTGTAACTTCAGTAGACGTTATTCATTACTGCTACATCAATACTTTTTATAGGTTACTGCTACTATTTCTAATATACTTCTATTAAAAAATTAAAGTTTTTTGGCCATTTAAAAAAATAAAAAAAATAAAAAATAGGATAGAATTTTAAACTATCTTGTTAGGTAAGATTTCATTTTTTTTTTAATTTGGAAAGTCAATTCAGTATGTTAGGTAATATGTACAAATTAGAAAAACTGAAAATCTTCCATTTTGCACAAGTTATCCATTCCAACAGTAAAAAGGTTTTTATTTCAAATATGAAACATTTTATATCTATCATAACTATGTTGTCCTCCTTTTTTGTCTTCGAGATAAAACACAAGAAATCTCTGCATTTTCCTTTGGAATATTTCTTATTTGGAATATAGATCAGCACCCTGTTATTCAAAACAGACTTCTTGTTATTACCTATATATAAGCAACAACATTAAGTTGCATCATAATTTCTATATTGTATATATTTTCTTTTGTGTAAACAAGAAAGAATCGAAAAAATGAGAGAAAAGGGCAATTCTAATAATGCAAATTCCCATTTAGTATACATATTTGTAAACAATCAGTATTATTGGCCCCATATAATTTTATATATTACTATGTTGTGCTTTGTTTTACTCAATTGTTTGATTAAAAATGACAAATTGCACAAATAACTTTTTTTTAAATATTACAACACCTATTTATTAATTTCGGCAGGGTACTAGTACATTTTTGGATTAAATAGAGAAGGCAGAGAAAGAAGACCTGTATTTTATTTTATCAATATGAAAGATAAAACCCCTCTCATTAGTTTGGTATGACTACACTTTCAATGAATGCTCTTTTTTCCACATATACAACTGTATATGTTAAACAAATATGTATGTTGAAATAGTGAGAGGGGTTTAAAAAATCTCATGAAAAAAACATTTTCCCTATCTAGATTTTTCTAGACTTTTGATATGGTATTAGTAAGACATTTTGACACAAGAAAATCCAGAGTTAAATTCTTTTGCAATTAGTTTGAGGTTTGGCTATTTTTCCCATAGATTGACTGGACTATTTGGTGAGAACGGAAAATGCTCAGTGGATTGATTTGTACTTGTAGCAGATGAAATCAGGATGTCAACAAACAACGAAGGCTGTTGCAAATTTCCGAATTTATATGATCCTAGGCATTTTATAAAGTAAAACTGTAAATAATAGATGTTAATTATTATTCTTAAGCTTACCATTACTGTTCCATCGGTTGAATCTGAATTTTTCTAGTTAAAAATTTGATTGAAGCATATGCAATTTATACACGAGTTATCTCCCTTATTTTCATATTTTTGCATATTTTGTTTTCATAAAATTCTTACTTTTCCCCTATTTAGATTTTTCTAGACTTTTTATATGTTGAATATGTTAATGTCAAGAACTAATCACAGTTGAAATAAATTCTTTTGTAATTAGTTTGAGGTAAAACCGTAGATTGACTGGACTATTTTCTATTCAAAATAAAAGCAGGTAGCATACATTTCAACCCAATATCAAAGAGGTCTTTCAAAATGCAATATTTCAAATATTTTGGCAAAAGCATTGGGAATAAATGTCTCAAGTCTGCCAAAGAAAATGATCAAATGTAACATTGCATGCAAACATCAAGACATGTGTACAACAGTGTCAAAAGGTACCTACATTAACTATAGAGTAACGTGTCTTCAATTTTATCGTTGGCTAGGGGAAAAAAAAACTACAGATTTTAGTCAAATAGAAAAAACTATTATTGCCATTGTTTTATAAGATCATTTCATACAAATTACAATACATTCACTGCTACACCTCAGTAACAGTTTTAACAGTCATGTCATTATTACACATTGTCAAGGATGTAGTAAGCCTCTAAAGATTCCCAGGAGCTCGGGTGGCTCAATGAGTTAAGTCGTTAAATCTAACAACTCATACAAGCCTATCACCAATACGGCGTGGGTTCGCCCCCAGCTTTGTAAATTACAGAAAAGGGTGCACTCGACTCACAGCCGCAAGTGATAAAGTTTATCAGTTGCTTGCCCAGGGTCGGTGGTTCTCTCCGGGTACTCCGGCTTCCTCCACCACTAAAACTGGTCGACATGAACGGCATGATATTGCTGAAAGTGGCATTATTCACCAAAATTCAAAAATTCATTCAAATTCTAAAAATTCCCAACAACTTATTTTACAGCTTTCAATTGGGAATTAGTTTATCTAAAGGAGAATTGAAATGTGAAAAGTCATCCATCTACAGTATCAAAGGATCTGGCAATATTGAAGGTGTATCTGACTGGTGAAATCCATGATTTTGAGTAGATACCTTTTCAGACAATCCATATATATTGTATATTATATAACATGAATAACATTGATTCTAACCCCAATACCCACCCTCAGTATTAATGTTTCCCTATATTACAGTACCTATACACAAGGCTGGAGGTTTAGTTTGATCTGTAAGTTTGTTATATTAACTGTTGGGCTTTAATTTCCTTCCCCATGAACTCTGGTAGTTAATATACAGCTGAAAAATTGCTGAGTAAATGTGACAACACATATGATTCAATTTCAATCCATTAGGCGTATAAATATAAAATTCTGGCAGTTACGAAGGTCAAGACAGACATTATCACTTGTATTGCAGCGAGTCCAATATAACGAATTGTGGGACTAGAATGTACGTCAAAACCTTCAAGCCTGACTTTATTGTTAACACTATTACTGTGTATGTATTTGACGTCACACTGACCAATATATTTCATTATTACATAGATAGCTAGCTGTGAATTAAGAATTTACTGAGTTAAATAAAAACGATAATTTCACAGTTACATCCCTTTGATCGTTTTGCATGGTTTCATGGTGAAATTATTGGGGTTTTTTCACTCTCACTATATTTTATGCCATTTTGTTGTTTATTGAAGGAATACAAATAATAGTATCATATATGTAATATAGTGTAATTAAACTCATTTTATATTAAATTCGAATTAAAACATTTTTTATTTTAAATAATAAATACTATAACTAATTGATGAAATTCATTATCAAAAATATATGACTCATGACCAAATAAGGCAATAACTCATTCATTGTGCTGCACCTGTTTGTGTTTTACTGTATTAATTGGTCATTCTTGACATATTTTTTATAATGAAACTCATCAATTAGTTCTAGTATAAGTATGATATTAATGTATGCATAAAATAATGTGTTTGAGATTGTACTAACCAATAATTTTCAGTATTTGAAGGAACCATAAATATAAGTGTCTGCACATCTAGAAAACATGAGGAATCACATGTCAGACCACAGTGTTTCTTGTTAGTCATGAGGAATCACATGTCAGACCACAGTGTTTCTTGTTAGTCACGAGGAATCACATGTCAGACCACAGTGTTTCCTGTTAGATACGAGGAATCACATGTCAGACCACTGTGTTTCCTGTTAGATATGAGGAATCACATGTCAGACCACAGTGTTTCTTGTTAGTCACCAGGAATCACATGTCAGACCACTGTGTTTCTTGTTAGTCATGAGGAATCACATGTCAGACCACAGTGTTTCTTGTTAGTCACGAGGAATCACATGTCAGACCACTGTGTTTCCTGTTAGATATGAGGAATCACATGTCAGACCACAGTGTTTCTTGTTAGTCACGAGGAATCACATGTCAGACCAATGTGTTTCTTGTTAACAGTTAGTCAAGAGAAATCACATGTCAGACCACAGTGTTTCTTGTTAGTCACCAGGAATCACATGTCTGACCACTGTGTTTCTTGTTTAAGTCACCAGGAATCACATGTCAGACCACAGTGTTTCTTGTTAGTCACGAGGAATCACATGTCAGACTATGGTGTTTCTTGTTAGATATGAGGAATCACATGTCAGACCACTGTGTTTCTTGTTTAAGTCACCAGGAATCACATGTCAGACCACTGTGTTTCTTGTTAGTTACGAGGAATCACATGTCAGACCACTGTGTTTCTTGCTAGTCACAAGGAATCACATGTCAGACAACTGTGTTTCTTGTTAGTCACAAGGAATCACATGTCAGACCACAGTGTTTCTTGTTAGTCACCAGGAATCACATGTCAGACCACAGTGTTTCTTGTTAGTTACGAGGAGTCACATGTCAGACCACAGTGTTTCTTGCTAGTCACAAGGAATCACATGTCAGACCACTGTGTTTCTTGTTAACAGTTAGTCAAGAGGAATCACATGTCAGACCACAGTGTTTCTTGTTAGTCACCAGGAACCACATGTCAGACCACAGTGTTTCTTGTTGGTCACCAGGAATCACATGTCAGACCACAGTGTTTCTTGTTAGTCACCAGGAATCACATGTCAGACCACTGAGTTTCTTGTTAGTCACAAGGAATCACATGTCAGACCACTGTGTTTCTTGTTAACAGTTAGTCAAGAGGAATCACATGTCAGACCACAGTGTTTCTTGTTAGTCACGAGGAATCACATGTCAGACCACTGTGTTTCCTGTTAGATACGAGAAATCGCATGTCAGACCACAGTATTAATTGTTAGTCACGAGGAATCACATGTCAAACCACTGTGCTAATTGTTAGTTACGAGGAATCACATGTCAGACAACTGTGTTTCTTGTTAGTCACGAGGAATCACATGTCAGACTACGGTGTTTCTTGTTAGTCACAAGGAATCACATGTCAGACCACTGTGTTCCTTGTTAACAGTTAGTCAAGAGGAATCACATGTCAGACCACAGTGTTTCTTGTTCGTCACCAGGAATCACATGTCAGACCACAGTGTTTCTTTTTGGTCACCAGGAATCACATGTCAGACCACTGTGTTTCTTGTTAACAGTTAGTCAAGAGGATTCACATGTCAGACCACAGTGTTTCTTGTTCGTCACCAGGAATCACATGTCAGACCACAGTGTTTCTTGCTAGTAACCAGGAATCACATGTCAGACCACAGTGTTTCTTGTTCATCACCAGGAATTGCATGTCAGACCACAGTGTTTCTTGTTAGTCACGAGAAATCACATGTCAGACCACAGTGTTTCTTGTTAGTCACGAGAAATCACATGTCAGACCACAGTGTTTCTTGTTCATCACCAGGAATCACATGTCAGACCACAGTGTTTCTTGTTAGTCATGAGAAATCACATGTCAGACCACAGTGTTTCTTGTTAGTAACCAGAAATCACATGTCAGACCACAGTGTTTCTTGCTAGTAACCAGGAATCATATGTCAGACCACAGTGTTTCTTGTTCATCACCAGGAATCGCATGTCAGACCACAGTGTTTCTTCTTAGTCACGAGAAATCACATGTCAGACTATGGTGTTTCTTGTTAGTCACAAGGAATCACATGTCAGACCACTGTGCTTCTTGTTAGTCACCAGGAATCACATGTCAGACTATGGTGTTTCTTGTTAGTCACGATGAATCACATGTCAGACCACTGTGTTTCCTGTTAGATACGAGAAATCGCATGTCAGACCACAGTGTTAATTGTTAGTCACGAGGAATCACATGTCAAACCACTGTGCTAATTGTTAGTTACGAGGAATCACATGTCAGACCACTGTGTTTCTTGTTAGTCACGAGGAATCACATGTCAGACTACGGTGTTTCTTGTTAGTCACAAGGAATCACATGTCAGACCACTGTGTTTCTTGTTAACAGTTAGTCAAGAGGAATCACATGTCAGACCACAGTGTTTCTTGTTAGTCACCAGGAATCACATATCAGACCACAGTGTTCCTTGTTAGTAACCAGGAATCACATGTCAGACCACAGTGTTTCTTGTTAGTCACGAGAAGTCACATGTCAGACCACAGTGTTTCTTGTT
>MJUT01047803.1:11200-21810 GCA_002080005.1 Gigantidas platifrons | reverse complement strand
TCATTATGTTGTCTGTTCTTCTTCGATATAAGGATTCTGATTACCCCTTTGGTATCTTTTGGTCATTATGTTGTCTGTTCTTCTTTGATATACGGATTCTGATTACCCCTTTGGTGTCTTTTGGTCATTATGTTGTCTGTTCTTCTTCGATATACGGATTCTGATTACCCCTTTGGTATTTTCTAGCTCTTCTTCCTACCACAAAAAAAAACACACACACACACAATAAAACGAGTGCGGTAAGGCTCTTCGAAAATGCTTCCACATACTGCTCAGCTGAACGCATGTCCACATGTTTTGACAAAGGACTTGTTGAAGTTCACAAGTACTGCGTTCAATACGTGAAAGTATTCAAGATAATAAATCTGCAATCAGATGTATGGGTGAATGTATAGATGTAGGTATGGATATATTTATGGGTGTTTGTATGGGGAGATTATTGATTGGTTGCATAACGTAACAACGATATATATTTCCTGAATATGGACGAGAACACATCGTGCAGGGTGGGGTGGGGGAGGGGCATGAATTAGAATCTTACTGGAATGGCATAGAGAGCTGGGAAAGAACTAATAAAATGCGCCTAGTCTTTTTCGTTTTGAAATGTACAAGTGGTCTTTAGCGTACAATGATAGTTGCACTCTCCACCCACAGCATACCTTATAGCCAGTGATTGGGTGGTCGTTCATGTTAAAATGTCGATGCTGCCATGGCATTCCCATTTCCATCGCGGTATTTTTAACAATTAAAGGATTACATACAACAGGTATCGTGATAACAAAACAGCATGTATGGTGAAAACAAATGCATCGGCTTTTCAAAAATATCTTGATTTGTTTTAATCTTTGATATAAGATACTGACCAATAGAATTATGTTTACCAAAGAAACTGTATAATGTAACATTTCCCATTCCACAGATTAATCATAATTTATAGTTTAATAAGATCTTCTATGTTAATTTGAAAATTTTATGAATATACTAACTGACGTATCAAATAATGCCTTGTAATATTAGACATCACATCTATAGAATCTGATAATTAATTTCATTGTATGCCCTTAGTACATAACTTACGGATATGACATGGCTTCCGATCATCAGTCGACCAGCCGTGTTTCACATCTTGAATATTTCCTTCCCATTTCGATGCAGCGTTTTCCAGTTTTTATTGCATACACAATACTTATTTTGATCGTAAAGCAGGGGGGGGGGGTCTGTTGTATTATACTGTTGTTCACGTCTACAGTTGTTACTTTTGGTTTGATTAGTAGTTAATGTTAACAAAAACATCACGATCATTTTGGTAAGTAAGCCGCTCGTTTTTGTTTTCACCATGCCTTGTGTTTTTCGATTGCGATGGTTTCAACATGTAATGTGATAGTATTAAAAAAGTATTACGACACTTCTTGAAAGTAATACGCCACGATATAGCTGAAATAATGTCAACAAATTGGCGTTAAACACCAATTAATCTTGAACGTAAGCTGTCACTTGTCGAATGCAAGTTGTTACTTGTTGAAAGTATCGCGAAGGAAATAGCTACCCGGTGGGTTTCATGGCTATTTTGACATTAACGTACACTTATTTCCAATGGTCTAACTTTCCGTATTATAACCTTACACCCTCCATCAATGGGGCATCCTATTTCTGTAACCCAGGGAAGTGGCGGGCAGATTTGTTGGTTTATCCCGGGGATCTGAACTGGTACCCAAATAAGTGGATGAGTTGAACGTCTTACTTGTGTAATAAGTTAATTAACATAATGATAAATATTGATGAGAATGATTTTGTCTATTTACACGGAATAACGATATTTATATCAAGAGGATGGATTTCTTCAGTTTAGTCTTTTAACCAGAAAATGTATTGATGGAATTAATTGGTTACTGTTGAACGTCAGGGGAGATATATTTCTGTATATTTTCATGATACATGTATCAATAACTGTAGACTACAATAAATCGTCTAGGTAAATTGTGTAGCTGGATTGGGCAGCCATGACGTGTAGGAAAATGCCATTCATATGTATTGGTTATAAAAATGAATGACGAAATAGCAAACCTATTAAGTATCCTACACGCTTTGTGTCGAATAAACCTATTTCTCTTAATACATATATATTAAATCTTTTGACTTAGAGCGTACATGATCCAGACACACATCCTGCTCACTATATTATATATCTACGTTTTTACTTTTAATTATATTTTTTTAGTACAAATACAATATAAATAAGATATATATTAATAAAAATGATTTTTTTTATTGTAGATATCAGTTTCAAGGTTAGATGTGATAATGTTTCCATGACGACATAAAAACACTCACAAAGAAATAAAGCAATAAAAACACTCACAAAGTTGTTTAATTTCTTAGTTTGTTTAGCTTACAGCGTTTCATTCATATAAGTATTCTGTATATAGCAATGTTTCTATTTTCAAACTGAAAAAAAAAGAAAGTCTGAATTGTAGTTATATCGAACATTACAATAAAAACAATTTCCAGAATATTAATCATACGAAACCCATTATTACCTCAACAATGCCTTCTGTCATCTCATAAATATCAAGATCACGATCGACATAAATCAAGGCCAACTCCGTGGACAATGGAACAAAAACATGCATACATAACCTGAGTGATCAAATCAACTTTAACATACAAAATAAAACAGTCTGGCAACGGAAAAATTGAAATCATCTCTTTTGTCATAAAGTTTCGTTCTTAACCGCCTCTCACTGTCAATTTCGAGGTGTATGTCAAGGTATGAAGTAGACCTAACTGTATCTGTGGTATCCTTTATTTTAAGCCCAATGGGATAGATGCGATCAACGAAGTCACAAAACCTAGAATTATTTGATGAAAGAACATCATCTATATAGTGGAACGTGAAATTAAAGGATCGGGCTAGCATCTTTACGTTTTTCTTGAGAAGCCCTTGTGTGAAGTCTGCCTCATACGAATAAAGAAATAAGTCGGCAATAAGATGAGCACAGTTTGTACCCATAGGCATGCAGACTTGTCTGTTGAAAAACAAGTCCACCAAACATAACAAATATGTTGTCAATAAAACAATCGAGCATGTTGATGATATCAGTTTCAAATCATTTCCAAAGTCATTGCCGGGTCAATTATCGTCTTGAATATTATACTTCTCCAGGACAAGGGCATAAAGCCAAACTTTGTTGAACCAATAATAGAAATCAATTTCATTCCGAATTTGACGTGTACGGACATAATAATTATTACTACTAGGAAGTCGGTAACGAAGGACAGGCCAATATTTTAACTTATAATCGTTTGAATGAACGTGCCTCCAATATTTGTAAAATTGTGAAAATGATAGTTTATCTTGTAATTTGTAGTAATATCTAAAGATACAAGCTAATAACTTCCTCAAACCCATCTGAGGTAACACCTAATTGTTCTACATCATGTTTTAATTGTACAACAGACAGTCGACATACTAATGGGTACAAACTGTGCTCCTCTTCTCGCCGACTTGTTCCTTTATTCATATTAAACAATAAATTAATGATATTTGAAAAAAAGACGGCGAAAGTGTCGAAGCTTGGAAATTCTTTAAAATGAACAAAATTAACATATACAAAATTTATTTTAATAAAGCAACATACAAATAATAGAATATATCACAATATATGGAAAAAGTAAGTCATTAGTGGATATATTAAGTACATAATAATATGGTTAAGCCGTAAAAGCTATTGTTGGTTATTCGGAGAGTAAAATTCCTATTAAATTCTAATTCTTCTTTCATTGATATCTCTGTTTTCTACAACCACTGGACTTACAACTCTGAAATAAAATAAAAACACTAAAAACAATTATTAATGCAAGTTATGTTGTTACGATTCGTTAGCAAATTAATTCAAATTGTTCCTTTTTAATTTGTTCCTGTGGCTTTTGTGTGCGTACAAAATGATATTTAGACCCCTGCTTCACACCACCAAATTCAGTTGATGATCTAGTAGAAATACACATACTACTCTACGACATGCTAGAAGATACGACTGGGGTAACCAGAAGCCGTAAGTCGAAAGGCAGACAATATAATGACCAAAAGAAAAACAACAAAAGACAAACAATGGTTTACAAAACAGTCCACAGAAAACTAGAGATTAAGCAACACGAACCCCACTAAAAACAGGGAATGATATCATGTACTCCCAAAGTATATACAGTTTCTGCTCCACTAGTGGCACCTGTTGTGTAACTCAGTTATAAGTTGTGAAATGGTTATAAGTTGTGAAAGAGAAACGGGATTGTTAATAAGACAGACTGAACATATACGTGATCATTTGTGACAGATATTCTGTAAATGTTAACCAGGTAATGTAGCGACCTTTAAACTGTGGAAATGATTACTTCAACTTGACATAATAGGAACCCTTGGCTCACCAGTTTCCTTTCAAGTAGCAACCTTCCATGATGGAAATCCTGGTAAGACCCACAAGGTCTGATATATCGTGATAAATGAGAGATATATAATCCACGAGCAAGTACTGCTGGAAAGTTGCTACATATAAATGGACAGTTCACAATGGAAGATAACAATCATCTTTTCTGTCGTAGTTACGTTCGAAATCGGTCCTAGCTGTCTATTTCAAGATATAGCTGATCAACATATGAAACAAACCAAGGTGAATCTGTGATGTTATTATTCATTAGCAGAGTCACAAACGTGGAATTAGTTAGTGATATGACATATATATAGCGGAAAGAGGAATGAAGCCTTCATGCGAATAAAGGTACAAGTCGACAGGAAACTGTTGCTATGAAAGTAAAGTTCGAAACCGGTACAGACACTGACATTGCATTGAAGACAGAATTCCCTTAGGCTCAGGTTACATTGGATTCGAAATGATACGAGTACTACGGGTACCACTGGTAGGATAGGAACTGCATATTCTCCCGTAGGACATTGGATTTACCCTTGTCTTTAGAGGTCGTGGTGCTCTGTTTGAGTGTTGTTGCTTTCAGCCACGTCTTCGTACCTTTTGATTTTTCAAAAATGTTGTTAAACCTGAATTTCACAGTATTTCATTTATAGTCATGACAATAATAGTAATCATGCAGGTAAAAAGGTGGCAGTGGGATGGACATATAGACGGTGTGTTTGATTGACACGAAGATAAGGTCGACGATCGATAAGATCGAAAAATGTAATGTTGCTGCAGGACCACAAACCACCAATGTTACACACATCACAAACTGTTGCTAATTGTCTATTGTGTTAGGAGCATGGATTCTCCATAATAATTTATTTACGCCACGTCTGAGTATGTGTATTATTTGTGCCGTACAACTGTCATGCCTATTTCAAAGGGGTTGTAACCCACAACGCAGAAACCAGGTCTTAATTCTATATCCAATGATTCTTTTGTGGAGCACAGATAAATATTGACCGGTTGAACCCCGCAACATTATTGTGCCTGTCCCAACCAGGGCTTGAATGTCTAACGTCATATGTCATGGGTTTTTTTTTGTGTTCAGTGAGATCAGTTCAGATTGTTCTATTTGTTGGTATTGGTGGAATTTATGACCAGCACTGTTTAAGATTTTTTTTAATAATCAGCTGTCATTCAATTACAAATTGATCAGGTTTTACCAAGTCCACTGACCCGACTTAAACAAAATATGGAAGCAACGTCAATCAGTCTTAATTCCATTTCACAAATATGGTACATAGCTGTCACGTGAGATGAACAGCCTCGTCCTGATATCAGAACATACTCGTCCTTTGTCTTGATAGCACATTATTATTTTTCGAATGATATCAATTTAATTATTAATGGATTTATTAGTGTTGGATATTTAATTTTAATTGTGATTTGTAGACAAATAATTAACTCTCAGTTATAAGGCGTTCTGACATCTACGATGAGATTGAGCCTAATACAGGCCAGCAATCTGGCAAAGGCATTCAAGGGAAACCCATAGATTTAAGGGATCCCCAACATGAATATGTCGAAAAGACGCAACCATCAAGCACGTCATTTGATACGATGCTGGAGATGCAAATGAAACAAATGAAATGTTTTCAAGAACTTGCTGAACAATTAAAGTATTCTAAAATTTGAGTTTGAACGTTGCAAGTGTGCACACCGATAAGCATGGGACAAAACGTTCGCATGAAGATAGTGACCATGACAACGAACTTGATATGCCACAGTGCAAACAATCTTCAAATGTTGACGATACACAGCTAGATCATGCTGAGCTAGATAACATTCTAACACATGTAGAAGATCAGTGTGAGGTTGAGGAAACAACCGATACACAAGAAACTGTTGACCTTAAGGAGGTCAATCAGTTAATGGATGAACTATTGGAGTTTTATAATGACTCTGAGGAGACGAGCGCAGCTGTAGAAGACAGTTTAGCCAAGTCCGTAAATTCTTCTCTTAGAACTCAAATTCCTGATTCTAAGTTTAAGGAAATGAAAGAAAAATATAAACGACCAGAAAACTGCCAAAACCTAATGATCCCTCCCGTAAATGAAGAAGTTTGGGCTGAAAAACACCCTAAGATAAATGCTATAAGATCTAGAGATCTTAAACTTCAAAAGATCTTGGGATACATGATTAAAGGGATGATACCTATAATTGAAACAACTAATGAAATTCTTAAAGCCGCTATGAAAAAGGCTACATTTGAACCAACAAAAAACTTACGAAAAACCACAGATGGTATTAGAATGCTCGCAGCATCTTACAAGCAGCTTAATCAATATAGGAAAGACAATTTCAAACCAGTCCTAACAGGCAAATTTAAAAAGCTGGCTTACTCAAGTAATTTGGTTACAGATAAGTTGTTCGGCAATGATCTTCAGAAGAAAATAGAAGATATTCAGAAATCACGGAAGATCAGCATATCCGGTTTGATGAAAAACCGTCTGGAAGTGGATATAACAACTATCCATCAAATCAAAACAATCACAGATCAGATTCTTCTAGAGGAAGAGGTCATTTTTTAGGCCAAGGTCGATTTCCCCTCAACAAACGCGGGAGAGGGGGGAAATCATTCAACAAATCGGATCATCGTTAGACACGCAGGTTAGTCAAACTACTGATAACATTATGCATGAAAATGTAAGGAAAACAGACTATTTGAAACGCATTAATACACCTAAAAATTTTCAAGCAGGGAAATTTAACATTTCATTGAGAAATGGAGAATTATTACTACTGATAAAGCTGTTTTAGATGCATTAAATGGATATCAGTTAAGGTTCCACACTTTACCACCAGAAAGAAATAATTGTAACAATCCGAATTTTAGTGAAAACGAAAAAACTGCTATTAGTTTAGAAATAGACACGTTTTTGTCAAAAGGCATTGTGGAAGAGGCGTCTCCTTGTAAACATCAGTTTGTTACCCACATATTTATTAGACCCAAAAAAAGATGGGACGCATAGAGTTATTTTGAATCTGAAATCATTAAACGAGTTCATAGAAAAATATCACTTCAAAATGGACAGTTTAAAAACTGCAATTAACTTAATGTCCAAAAATTGTTATTTCGGCAGCATTCATTTAAAAGACGCATTTTTCAGTATTTCTGTGAGACAGTGTGATCGAAAATATCTAAGATTCAGATGGAATAACACATTATACCCGTTTACATGTTTAGCACATGGTTTAAGTACATGCCCTCGAGTTTTTACAAAGATTATGAAATGCGCTTTTTCCGAATTACGAAAAATGGGTCATTGCAACACAGCCTATATAGACGATTCTTTTTTAATTAGCGAATCATATGCGGAATGCACAACTGACATTCAAGATACTGTTGAACTTTATTAAAACTATATGGCAGCGCGAGGGGGTTAATTCAAATTGAAAGTTCACGTCTGTTTCCAGCAATTTATGTCGTTCTGAGATACGTCAGGCATCTCTCAACCATATGTGATAATTCACGTTAGATGAACTGTATCAACACTAAAACACGAATTAGACCAAGAACCCTTCTTATCAGGTGAACTTTGATTGATAATATACTTAAACAGACTACAGAGACGTGCCAAAAGTATTCGGTCACTGTAATTTTTTACTATATATTTCAAATAAAACCACAATTTTTCAAAGTAAATTCTTGTTCGATTTTGATGAAAGTTTTACCAACAGAAGCGGTTCTCGTAGTTTTCTGTGATTATTTTAAAATATTTTTTGGAAGCAAATATTTTAAATATTCATGATTTAAACTCAAACTTAAATTATTTGTCTTCAAATCAGTACTATCATTGTATTGTATTTTTGACGTTCAAAATTTAGTTTTGTGTTTAAATTGTGAACTCATAAAAATTATAGATTATAAAATTATGCTATAATTACAGTGTAAAACTACATTTAATTCTGTTTTTGTTGGTAAAGAAATCATTAAAATCGAACAAGAGTCGACTTTGGAATAATGTTTTTAAAAAAATGTGGTTTTATATGAAATATATAGTAAAAAATCACAGTGACCAAATACTTTTTGGCACGTCTCTGTATATATCTGAAATGTCGGTCAACCAGAAAACCTTTATAGCTATGAATACTATACTACTCTCATTTACGACTAGGGGGCGTCGTTGTCGTGATCGTATGGTAATTGGATTTACAACTACCTGTGCAATCAGTGCCTATCACCACTAAAATAGTGAGTTCGAACCCCATTTATGGCGAAGTGTACTCGATACAACACTATGTGATCAAGTTTGTTAGTGACTTGCGAAAGATCGATGGTTTTCTCCCGTTTCTTCCATCAATAAAACTGACCGCCATGATATAACTGAAATATTGTTGAAAGTAGCGTTAAACACCATAATACCAATCAACCATTTTCAACTTTTACATTGATGAATTGATTGATTGTTGTTTAATATTAAGTAAACAGAGGAAATGGAGATAATAGAATATGCCCTTGATGTTTTACTTGAAGTAAAATTGCATACACCAAAAAGATTAATTGTAATTCTGTGATATAGAGACAATTCTCTAATCTTGGCATGCAATGTATTAGAGATCTTTATGAATTAATATGATTTGTATCTTGTTATAAACGGTAAGTAAAAACATTCTACTGTAATTTAGATACAGTAAGGTACAATGTACCTTTCAGAAATTAAAATGTCCTTCAGCTGAATAAAAAGTCGTGAGAAAAAAAAAATTCTATAACATTTGAAAAAAATCTTAAAATTAAGGTAGATAAAAGAATGCATTTGAAATGTCAACACCTACAAAAAACGTGATGCATAGAAGTTAAATAGTCTCGTTTCCCTCCTAGGGAGTCACAGCTGGGGAAAATTTAATTAAAATTGAAAAATAGCTATTCCATTCAAATTATTGCACACAAAAAATATTGACGTTTTTACAAAATGAAATTTAAAAAAAGAGAGGTAAATTCAACACAAAACAAAAAGCAAGAAGATAACAATTATCATGACGAAATGACATAATTTAAAGTTCCCCGCCGCTAAGCATATTATATTCAAGACAAATCATACACTCGACAATGCTAGAAGAGGAACCAAAAGGATAATCAGGAGTCGCATCTTGAAGGAAGACAGACAATATAATCGCCAAAAGAGAAAAGGGACGCAAAATAGTCGACAAAACACTAAATATTGAGCAATACAATTGCAATAACAAACGGGGGTGAACTCGGGTATTTATAAATTATTACACTGAGTTTGGGGTTGGAAGTACAACTAGAATAGCATATAATATACATATGGTTAAAAGGACTTACACTCGCTCACACACACCAATGTAATTCTTCATCGTATGGGGAACTATCTGTAGTGCTTCTCCCTTTTCGTTAATACACATTAACCCAGATTCACATCTGAAATAAAACAATATTTTGACACTTTGTATGAACAATAAGATAACCCAATAAACCTTGTTAAATTAATCCTTATTGTTAGTATCTGTTAGACGATACTTGTGTTGTCTTATTATATTTTAATTCTGTTTTATTTGACATGTAAGTGTGTCTAATTTTATGTTGAATCAATTTATTAAGTTTGTGTGGTGTCCGTCTCGATGTAAGTGTAAAACACCATGTACGTGGTGTCCTAACATTACACGACAGGTGCCATTGGTGAAGCAGATGATCATAGCCGTTATTACACGACAGATGCCATTGGTGAGGCAGGGGATCACAAACTTTATTACACGGCAGGTGCCATTGGTGAAGCAGGGGATCATAACCTTTATTACACGGCAGGTGTCATTGGTGAAGCAGGGGATCATAGCCTTTATTACACGACAGGCGCCATTGGTGAAGCAGGGGATCATAACCTTTATTACACGACAGGCGCCATTGGTGAAGCAGGGGATCATAACCTTTATTACACGGCAGGTGCCTTTGGTGAAGCAGGGGATCATAACCTTTATTACACTGCAGGTGCCATTGGTGAAGCAGGGGATCATAATCTTTATTCCACTGCAGGTACCATTGGTGAAGCAGGGGATCATAATCTTTATTACACGGCAGGTGCCATTGGTGAATCAGGGGATCATAACCTTTATTACACGGCAGGTGCCTTTGGTGAAGCAGGGGATCATAGCCTTTATTACACGACAGGCGCCATTGGTGAA
>MJUT01047803.1:0-11077 GCA_002080005.1 Gigantidas platifrons | reverse complement strand
GCAGGTGCCATTGGTGAAGCAGGGGATCATAACCTTTATTACACGGCAGGTGCCATTGGTGAAGCAGGGGATCATAACTTTTATTACGCGGCAAGTGCCATTGGTGAAGCAGGGGATCATAGCCTTTATTACACGGCAGGTGTCATTGGTGAAGCAGGGGATCATAGCCTTTATTACACGACAGGTGCTATTGGTGAAGCAGGGGATCATAACCTTTATTACACTGCAGGTGCCATTGGTGAAGCAGGGGATCATAACCTTTATTACACGGCAGGTGTCATTGGTGAAGCAGGGGATCATAACCTTTATTACACTGCAGGTGCCATTGGTGAAGCAGGAGATCATAACCTTTATTACACGGCAGGTGTCATTGGTGAAGCAGGGGATCATAACCTTTATTACACGGCAGGTGCCATTGTTGAAGCAGGGAATCATAGCCTTTATTACACGACAGGTGCCATTGGTGAAGCAGGGGATCATAACCTTTATTACACTGCAGGTGCCATTGGTGAAGCAGGGGATCATAGCCTTTATTACACTGCAGGTGCCATTGGTGAAGCAGGGGATCATAGCCTTTATTACACGACAGGTGTCATTGGTGAAGCAGGGGATCATAACCTTTATTACACGACAGGTGCCATTGTTGAAGCAGGGAATCATAGCCTTTATTACACGACAGGTGCCATTGGTGAAGCAGGGGATCATAACCTTTATTACACTGCAGGTGCCATTGGTGAATCAGGGGATCATAGCCTTTATTACACGACAGGTGCCATTGGTGAAGCAGGGGATCATAGCCTTTATTACACGACAGGCGCCATTGGTGAATCAGGGGATCATAGCCTTTGTTACACGACAGGTGCCATTCGTGAAGCAGGAGCTCATAATCTTTACCTTTACACAAATTCATCTTGCTGTTGATTTTATCTGTTTATCCTTTTGTTCTGATGTTGTTTTGTTTTATATTCAGACATCCCGTTCCTCTAATATACTGTAGGACTATTGTACAATTGTTGTGTCCTAACTATATTTCCTCGAGTCTATTTTGTGGTCAATGATTTGAAGTAAGAAACAGTTTTGCTGATATTGGTGATAGTATTGTTCATCACTGTTTATAAGAAGAGTTTGAAGATACCAACAGGGTAATCAGAATCCGCATAAATTTATTTTCATAATCTAATAAAGGTCGCTAGCGCACATACTAGTTTTCATGTCTCAACACTTGGTTTAAAATCTCCAAGACGATATTAAACAAACACAAATATATAAAACACCGCTTTTTGTGATCAGTTACGGTCGGGTCGATATCATGAATCCCAGATGGGTATGATAATAATACTAATAATAATAATAATAATATTAATATTGGAATATCAAAAACGTTTTTGTAATCTATGCTTATCTTATTTCTACATGATCGTTGTTTTTCGTCGAGTCAGAAGAGATGTACTCCTCAAGAGCATCCAATTAATTTTATTTCTCATGAACATTCCTTTCAGAAACGGGAAGGGGCAGGTTGAACAAAAACAAATGTATATTATTTCTGATTCGTAACCAAATACATATTTTAACTTAACAGAAATCAAATATTATGTCATACTGATGACGCACGTTGTGTGTAACACTTGATGGTATTTGAACAAATATTATTTTATAAGGGGGTCTCATTGGGGTGGTCCATAACGTCTGTCTTATTATAGTTTGAATAATAAAAACATAATTTAGGAACTGTAAATTTCAATAAAACAAAATTATCTAATAAACCATGTCGCTGCCGAAGCACTGACTACTTGGCAAATGATACCCTGGAGCACCAGCAGAGATAACAACCCAGTGATAGTCCATCAGCAAAGATAACAACCCAGTGATAGTTCACCAGCAGAGATAACAACCCAGTGATAGTTCACCAGCAGAGATAACAACCCAGTGATAGTTCACCAGCAGAGGTATTGACCCAGTGATAGTCCACCAGCAGAGGTATTGACCCAGTGATAGTCCACCAGCAGAGATAACAACCCAGTGATAGTTCACCAGCAGAGACAACAACCCAGTGATAGTCCACCAGCAGAGATAACAACCCAGTGATAGTCCACCAGCAGAGGTATCGACCCAGTGATAGTCCACCAGCAGAGGTATTGACCCAGTGATAGTCCACCAGCAGAGATATTGACCCAGTGATAGTCCACCAGCAGAGGTATCGACTCAGTGATAGTCCACCAGCAGAGGTATTGACACAGTGATAGTCCACCAGCAGAGGTATTGACCCAGTGATAGTCCACCAGCAGAGGTATCGACCCAGTGATAGTCCACCAGCAGAGGTATTGACCCAGTGATAGTCCGCAAGCAGAGGTATCGACCCAGTGATAGTCCACCAGCAGAGGTATCGATCCAATGATAGTCCACCAGCAGAGGTATTGACCCAGTGATAGTCCACCAGCAGAGGTATCGACCCAGTGATAGTCCACCGGCAGAGGTATTGACCCAGTGATAGTCCACCAGCAGAGGTATCGACTCAGTGATAGTCCACCAGCAGAGGTATTGACCCAGTGATAGTCCACCAGCAGAGGTATTGACCCAGTGATAGTAATAATAACGTAGATATCTAATTTATTGCGCACGATTCGTTTCGGGAATCACTTTCATCAGTTACGCTCAGAAGCCAAATAATTTAAAAAATCTTTGGGAGCAAGAAAACCAAAAAGGTGTTAAACAGAATAGCCAACATGGGCTAACATCACCTATGCCTGAGGGAGTATCAGATTTTTATAATAACTACATAATTTAGGAACTGTAAATTTCAATAAAAATATATATAATAAGCCATGTCAGTTTATTTGTAGATATTAAATTATAAACAAAATAACTGACTACCCTCTTATTTTTTTAAGTCATTGAATTGTCTGTTCTTCGATATACGGATTCTGATTCACTCTTTGATATACGGATTCTGATTACCTTTTCGGTATACGAATTCTGATTACCTCTTTGATATACGGATTCTGATTACCTCTTTGATATACGGATTCTGATTATCTCTTTGGTATCTTCAAACTCTTCTTAAATAAAATAATAAAATCAATAAATAAACAAATCTCACCTTGGTTTTTTGGAATTACATTTGTCACCACGGTTCAATGCACATGCATTGCAGCAACCGCACTCTCTACGAACAATCTCACAGTGTGTATGTTCCAGCTGTGGACATGTTTGATGTTTGAAAAATTTGTGACATGAATGACACCGACGACCGTCAACCTCTATTAAGATTGTCATCAGAATAATTACAAGGAGGATTTTCATTCTTTGTCCATAAATTAAACACATGAATACAGAAGTATAATTATTCTCCTATTCAATTCTAAAGTTTAAACAATAAGTATAATATCTGTCTATGTTGACATGTTAATGTTATACTGCTTGCTATACTGCATCATGCATGTGTTATACAATACTCACAGTGATATAAGTTTTGTTTTGAGTCATCGTATTAAGTAAACCGTTAGGTAACAGAATTTCTCTTCCATATCTATCATAATGAATTTATTTTTAGAGGTCAGTCGTACTATTACGTAATAAATCGTTTTCGACTGTTATTCTAATAGAATACATATATATTATGTAATAATGTATTTATTTTCCCATGAAACCGTGTATTTACAGGATTGGTGGGTTCAACAAGTTAAGATGCATGGATATATGTTTAAATATATCTATATACTGGATATATTCACAATATTGTTGTTATACACATGATTTTCCTGTTTTTTTTTAATTGTTTTATTAGTTATGCAAATGATATATAGTAATGCATTTCAGCAAAATCATATTTTGAATACGTGATAATGTCAAATGTTATTGGTCTCCTATCTATCCTCCTGTGAATCGTAAAGCTGATCGTCGTTACGGCCGTTTATCAGTCAAGAAACTACTTGTATGCTGAGCATATCGTTTAGAGGTTTCGTGTAGAGCATTTGGCAGACCCAGCAAGGTAACGCTGTTTGTAAGGACACTTGTGTAAGACGAGTTTAAGGACACCAAAGGGGTAATCATCATCCGTAAATCGAAGAACAGATAACACAATGACCATAAGAAAAAGAACAAAGGGACAAACGACGATCTACAAAACATATACATGAAGCTAAACTAATGTCTCTTTATCAAGCAGTCGAGGTAATGTGATTTATACACAGGGGCCTCATATTTCTATATCCGGGTTTCCCCTGGTGGCTGTGAAAATGCTAATAAGCTTTTTGACGTGTAGAACCATACCTCTGTATAGAGTCACTAAATGATAACGTATTAATACAACCTTAGTCAGATCCATACATTTAGTTGTCCCCATTATAATCTGTTCAAATTAAAATGTATGATAACACTGGGAATTCCTTTATGGACGAAAACTGTCTGTGGTGTTAACAGTGATTAAATATGATTGTTTTCTCTTAAAGAAATATTTGACAAAAATTAACACTATTATTAAAATCTCATTCAATCCAATAATAACAAAATGAAATAAAAATGCAACACGGTTGGAACGGTTCCAAAATTTTAATGCAAAAATCATAGAAACGGAGACAAAATAGAAACCTCTAATCACAAATACTTCATACATCTCTTTCTTAGCTTGGTGCAGGTAATTCAATCATGGGTGGAGGGTTGCACAAGTTTGATGGGCCTAGATGTAATAAATGTATAGTCAGATCAGCACATTAGTCGCTCAGAAGAAGTACTTCATGATATAATACAGAGTAACAATTTACAATCTTGTAGATCTGTAGTCACGTCATATAAGTAGTAATACTATTATTGGAAGTAATCGTCATTTATAAATCTTAAAGCTCGTTCTTGATTTTTTTCGATCCTGTTAATGTAATTTTTTTTTCGGTGCAGAAATTCCATGTCTGCGTAATTATACAAGTCACAGTTTTTCACAAAAAGAAAAATATCATTGAACAGGTTAAAGTATAGACCCTTGTGATACACCTTTATATATATATCATTGAACAGGGTAAAGTATAGACCCTTGTGATACACCTTTATATATATATCATTGAACAGGTTAAAGTATAGACCCTTGTGATACACCTTTATATATATATCATTGAACAGGGTAAAGTATAGACCCTTGTGATACACCTTTATATATATATCATTGAACAGGGTAAAATATAGACCCTTGTGATACACCTTTATATATATATCCAACATTTCACTAACACTTTGACCTATTTTAACACATTGCTTTCTTTTTAATACGTTGAGAGCAGATTTACTTAAACCATAATATTCTAATTTAAGAAGTAAAAGGTCATGTGGTAGACAATCAAAAGCTTTGCTGAGATCCATCAATATAGCCGCCAAATGTTCATTATTGTATAATGCTTTCTTCCAGTCTTCTAAAATACGTAGCAGAGTTGACTGACAGCCATAGCCAGATCTAAATGCCGCAAGAAATTTATTGAATATATTTTTAAAATGTTCCGAAAGTTGTTTCTCTACGGCTGTTTCAAAGATTTTTGAAATTGTGTGGAGCACACTGACGGGTCAATAATTACCCTTTTCAAGGACACTATTTTTGTGAACTGGCGCCACTTGGGCAATTTCCAATGAGCCTGGAAAATTGATTTAGACAATGATTAATTTACAAGATTAATTTAATGGGTTACAACAGGTTTAGCACAGTGTAGCAGTTTAGGTGAACTATCGTTAATTCCTGTTGTCTTTTTAACATTTATTTGACTTGTACGTTTAGACATAAATGATTCATCTATTGGTTGGGAATTTAGTATATTGGATGTTGATCTATCTGAGTATTCCTGTGTGATAGCCACAATGCTGGGATGCATTTAATTTATTTCTACTGTATTGTTTCCAATGTTTTTTGCAACATTTACGAAAAAGTTATTGAGAGTTCCGCAAACTTCTTTTTGGTCGATGACAATAGTTTTGTTCTCCTGTAGTATTGTTTCTTTTTTTGATTTGTGCACCCTTTGTTGGTCAGGAATGGTTTGACTGTGGACCAACAATCTTTTGATTTGTGCACCCTTTGTTGGTCAGCAATGGTTTGACTGTGGACCAACAATCTTTTTATTTGTGCAACCTTTGTTGGTCAGGAATGGTTTGACTGTGGACCAACAATCTTTTGATTTGTGCACCCTTTGTTGGTCAGGAATCGTTTGACTGTGGACCAACAATCTTTTGATTTGTGCACCCTTTGTTGGTCAGGAATGGTTTGACTGTGGACCAACAATCTTTTGATTTGTGCACACTTTGTTGGTCAGGAATGGTTTGACTGTGGACCAACAATCTTTTGATTTGTGCACCCTTTGTTGGTCAGGAATGGTTTGACTGTGGACCAACAATCTTTTGATTTGTGCACCCTTTGTTGGTCAGGAATGGTTTGACTGTGGACCAACAATCTTTTGATTTGTGCACCCTTTGTTGGTCAGGAATGGTTTGACTGCGGACCAACAATCTTTTGATTTTAGCCCCCTTTGCATCTTTCTATGAAATAGTTGTTAATGGGTTGCTTTCATAGTTCGGTGACATAATTTCGTTGTACTCTTTATGCATCTGTGTTCTTTTTATCATTATTTTTTTTAATTTGTTATATAGCATTTTCGTTTCATATACTGCTGATTTAAGTGCTTTGTAAATATAAGGAATTTGTTTAGGTTGTATTTTTCTTTCGTTGAAAGGTGCATGCTTGTTTGGTATTTTATTATAAATTGTTGTTAAAGTTTTCATAAGCTGTATTTACATTTATATTTTGGTGTTCCTCAGAGATTATGTCCCAAGTTTGATCTTCTAAATCAACTAAAAAGTTTTGCACATCAAAAATTTAATACTTCTACATTTTTGTTGTTGTGTATTTAGGTTTGACATTAGGTTTATCAGATTTTACTTGGACAGCAATAAGATTGTGAACATCACTCAATCCACGTCCACCATTACATATATTACCACATTTATTTACTTGGTTTGTTAAAATTACATCTAAAAGGATAGGCTTAGAAATTCTAGTAAAACAAGTAGGGTTTTTAACTAAATTTTTAAGATAAAATATATCACATGAATCTTTTTAAATTGAAAATTTTTGATCATCTAGCATATTAAGATTCATATCACCCATGAGTAGAAAATTAGCATAATTTGTCACAATTTTATCAGTTGTTAAACTACAATGAGAGTACAATTTACTGTCCAGTATACCAGGAGATTTGTTACTATTACTGGGTCAATACCTCTGATAGTAGATTATTATTCCATGCGGGTTTAATATGCTCAGTAGTCACTGACATGATTTATAGACATATTTATAAATACCATTCCCTAAACAATGACATTTATTAAAACTGAAACAATTCCATCATATATAAACAGTCTTAACCGATTTATTTCTTGCTCCAAGAGACTTTAAAATTATTAACTAATCTGTTGACTACGGGTACCTGATGAAGATTATTCCAGCATAGCATCGTACGAACTAAATTATATATCTATGCTTTATTTATCTGTTAATTTAAAACTGCTAACCGGTTATCTGTCAGGAAATACATAATCTGCATTTGTTTGAAATGTGACACTTTTCAAGTTTCTTTTGTCCGATAATTATAAATATACCGTTACATGTAATTTTATCTACTTTGAACTGAATTGTTTTACACAACTACACAAGGACAAAGGCAACACTGTAACATTGTATGTATTTTCCATAAGCGATAATATTGAATTTTTAAAAGATTTTAATAACGTTTCAAAAATAATACAGAATATAGAGAAACCTGTTGCTGACTGAGTTAAAAATCGATTGTTTAACCGTTTTACTCGGAAAACTTTGGTATACATGATTGTAACATGAAGCCATGCAATATGACATTTAGGTCGTCCGTCGATACATTTACCTCCCTGTAATCTTGTCAAAGTTTTGATTATAATTTTGTTTAATATGGTATTCCCATTTTCGTAGAAATTGTCATTTTTGTTACATCTATTCTGATTAGTGCTTACCAAAGATGTTTATATGATTTGACACTCTCCAATCTTTTGACTATAAGCGTACCAATCCTGATAAAGCTTTCCTCAAACATCTAGTGTGCTCACTATATAAAACATCTTTGTTTTATTACGATCACTGGGTTTGTCGATACCTCCGTTGATGGCCTATCAGTAATCGTGGGTATCATCCGCCAACAGGTCAGTGTTTCGGGTACTTGATATCTTAATCATATTTACTATTTAAACTTCCAAATTAATGCAATTTTCATTAAAAATAAGGTTCATCTCTCACATGTATCAATTAGTAATATTAGCAGATATTAGCTGTTATCTTTAGGCCTTTTTTTTCTTAGACAACAAGAAAGCCTTTGACCGAATCTGGCAAGATGGTCTCTTGTATATATTACATAAAATTTGAATAACTGGGAAACTTTGGATTTTGATTTATTTGTCATACAAAACAGCAACGGTACATGTACAATATAATGGACTTACTAGTCAAGTGTTTATAATTTAACAAGGCGTCGGTCAAGGACGGGTAACTATAACGCAGGCGTCGGTCAAGGACGGGTAACTATAACGCAGGCGTCGGTCAAGGACGGGTAACTATAACGCGACGAAGAGCAATGTTTTTGTTTTCAAACCATCGAGACATAAGCGAAAACCAAATGACTATGACAAAATTCCTTTAAAACAGGGAAATGTCACTTTAGAAGTTAAACAATTTTTAGATATGCCGGAACAGCTTAGAATCTAGCGGGAAATCATTTGATAGAACGGATAGTTCTTGCAAACGATCAAAGCAAAAACTACATCACTATAAAACATTGGGTTCAACCCTAAAGGGATGTGTTCAGTAACTAACACACTTATATGGAAACGTGTAATTCTGTCTACTGTTCTATAACGTCTCTTACATCTCGATAAGTACAACATGACAGTCTTTCTAGAAAATTATTTACTGGGCGTTTTTGTTCTTACAAATCTTTATGGAGCAAAATAGTAAATCAGTCAATAGAAATTTATTAAGAGTTCTGGAAACTACGCGTAACTAATCGTACGGAATTGTGCCGATATACACGCATACATAATAGTTTGACACAACATCGGTTACTTTGACTTGCCGTTGTTAATTCAAATAGGAACCTAAAACTCATGATATTAGTACAACTAGTATCAATGCCAATAAAAAGTGACACTGTGCAATACGTTTACACATGACTTTCTTAAACATTTAGTATTACAATGTCAAAAATGTCTACACATCAGAAATAATGTTTTATAAAATTGTAGACATATTACCAGTGGAAAAATCAGTTGACTTTTTTTTTTTACCAAAATGATGACGATATATTGGAATGTTTATTAGAGTGTATACACAACGACACAATGAGATGAATGGAGTCAGATTGATGGGAAAGTTTGATGTGTATCAGATTACATGTCTTATGTTAGTACATATGACTTATACAAACAGGAAATATACCATGACATGAATTACGTAGCAGAGTGTAATAGAAGACTGTTCGGGAAAATGGTTGAACGTCAAAAACCAAAACAATCCAAGATATACTCAGAAATCATTAAACTTCAAAAACCAAAACAATCCAAGGTATACTCAGAAATCATTAAATGTCAAAAACCAAAACAATCCAAGATATACCCAGAAAACATTATCAACGAAAATGTCAGTAATACTCCAGAAATGATAAGTAATGCTTTTACAAACTACTTTCAAGATTTGTACCAACCACATGAAGATGACACATTTGACAAACTCACGCGTAACGAGATCGAGACGGCGTTCACTCATATTAAAAGAGCATGTTATGAAGATGACTCTGACCCTGGTGGACAAGTAAATTAACTCGAACTTAGTTAAATTATTAAACATTCGAAACTTAGAAAAGCTTGCGGTACTGATAATATTCAAAATGAACATATTCGTTACGGAGGCGTGAAAATCGTAACATGTTTGGCATTACTCTCCAACATGATCATACAGTAATCCCAAATTCCGTTGGAATGGAAAAGAGGACTAATCGTTCCGATATTTAAAGATGGTGATAAACCTAAAATTCCCCCAGACAGCTATAGACCTGTGTGCTCTCAGAGACTGTTGCATAATATATTATTAGGTTCCTCCTAATCATTTGACTAAAAGCGAACATGCGAAGGTTATTCAATAACATCCTCATGCACACATGATTAGATATCGTGTTGCTATTAGCAACACTGATGTCGACAGCCAGTGATCACTGTATCAGAACAGTCATGATGAATATTTATTATTGAAATTTACACTTCAATATATGATATGTAGACTGCATAATCTGTCTCTTGTGTGTTTATATTTGTCATATATTTCCTTTTTATTATTTGGACATTTAATAATAATAATAATAAATAATTAATAATAAAAATAAATGTCCAAATAATAAAAAGGAAATATATGACAAATATAAACACACAAGAGACAGATTATTCGGTCTGTATATGATGTAGCTTTTATTAAAATGACATTAACCTTTCTCAGGTATTGGTATCATTAGTCGATTATAGATATCATAATTAGGTTTTTGTGTTTTATTACACCAGAAGACCTTTGAATTATTTAGATATATATGTCTAATCTGTTGACTATAAACATACCTGATATAGGCGTTTCCACGTGTTGCCTAGTAACTTGGATATCTCACTTTTATTTCTATATTAATACAAAAGGGCAACACAGTGACATTTTTAGAATGTTTTATCACTTTTGAAAAAGAACACAGAATAAAGTGATATAAGTATATACATCGATTTTTTCCTCTGTTTCTAAGTCTTTCCCATTAGATTTGTCGTTTTATAGAGCAGAATGCAAATTAAAAAATGTGGTGGTTTATGAAAAATATTTGTCTAATTTTCGATATTCTAAATATTACCCAGTATCGACAAATACAACATGTACATTGTCTGTATTATCATATCAGTTGTCATTCGTCGCTGTTACCTGAAATGTAAGGTACATTAAATACCAAAAACATAGCTCAATAGTTGGCGATTACACATGTACTACAGTGGTACCTATAGGTGT
>MJUT01047795.1:51519-64640 GCA_002080005.1 Gigantidas platifrons | reverse complement strand
TTTCCATGTGCCCAACAGAACATGTTCCCTTCCTCTTAAATGTTAAATGGCAATTCCGTATAGATATTTTATTGAAAATATATAAGTAAACAGAAAGTGAGAAAAAGGGTGGATATAGGTTAGATTTAATATTATTGTTTTTTGCAAATAAAACAGCAAGTGGGATTGAACAACTTATCACAACTTATGGACTTGTTCTCTCCATACAAATAATACACATATAATAATGACAACAAATATAATCTATAATAATCTTTATTGCATATTAAACCCTTTTGGGTATAGCAAAACAAACATAAACTAACATTAAATAGACAATGTATATATACATGTATAAACAAATATAACTACCACCCTTTGATAAAAAGAATATTATGTTTTATATGCTCTGATCAACGTGAACCTCATATTCGCGCTTCTAGTGATCGCTTTATAAAGTTAGATGATATTTAAAACAAAAGGGGGGATGCATTGGTTAGATTTAACATTAGTTTATTGCAAATAAATGTTTTAACAGCTAGTGGGATTGAACAAAAAAAAATATCACAACTTATGGAATTGTCCTCTCCATACAACGTCAAGTAATACACATATAATAATGACAACAAATGAAGCACATAAACAAATATAGATAATATTTAAAACAATATAGTGAAACATAGGAAATAAGTTTATGTAGACCAGAAAACAGACCATTGATATGCTTGTTTCACCCTCTAACATTAGAGTCTACTCATGTAATTGTAAGAATAATAAGATTGGTAACTCTATACCATAATAAAGATGGGTAACGCTATAGCACAAGAGAATGTAGTTCGAATAAATACTATTTGTTAATAAGATTATCATATAGAACGTTTGACTTTTACAACCCCTTTTTTAATTTTTAATTAAGTAATAATTAAAAATCTAAATTATATTACTGTTCTTACCATCATAAATACCTGTTACCTGATCAGTTTATCAAACGTTTTATTGATCAAATCTTGATCCGATCAAGTTTTCGAGGAGTTCCTTAGCATACAGGTGCCGGCCCGGTAATCCGTAGGTCCGATGTTTTTTGAAGTAACCGACGATTCGCCTACCGATCCATTATATTGACAACAGAGAAGTTCTAAGATATGATAATCTAAAGTAGCACAATTCAATGGTAAAACATTATATATATTTTAACCGTTTCATGACTTTCGAGAACAAATCCATGACTCTTCTGATCATCTACCGTACAAAATATAATAATACATGAAAGAGACATGCAAGATTAATAACAATGAATAAATAATAGTTGAATAAAAAAAATCAATGAATATTAAATGTAGTGATAAACAGCAACTGAATGTGGAAGAATATTTTGAATTAATATTACAATAAGCAACCAAGAAACAATGTACATGTAATTTATGATTTCGTTTTTTCAGTTAAGAAAACATTAACAAGATCGAATATAGACATCCTTTGAATGATACAAATAGTGATACCAAATTTAGTGTCGATCCATTTACATTTTTGTAGCTGTTCCAGCGATGATAATTTTGGAAGTGAAAATAAAAAAAAAATAATGTATGTCAGTAATTTGTTTTTCAATACTGTTAAAACAGCTAAGAATGACATACCAAGCCATAGTAGTCCAAAGTAGATTAAATTGTGTGCAGTGGTTCCCAAGAAGAAAACGATTCTGCCATGAACTGAGTTGTACCTTGACATTGAGTTTCGTACATAGGCAAACATCATTATGTTTGACCTAAATACGTAATATATTTTTATATAATTTCAGATTTCATAGTATCATGCTTCCTTTCCTTATAGAGATAAAACAAAAACACAAACCTTCACAATGCAATGTTGGAGAAACGTTTATTCTAAACTGATAATGAAAACATAATATTCAACATCCTCTCCAGGGAAAAAATGGACACTTTCTATTGTACAAAGGAACTTTTTTTAAATTAGAAAGCAACGACCCACAACATATTTGTCAGTATGCACCAACTTAGTAGCAACGCTATTAGATATTAAATGATTCCGAATTTGAATTACTTTAAAAAAATAAATAAAAGAATAAATAAAACTAACGGAAGAAATATAATTATGTATATGATAAATGAAATTGTAGTTACACTCGATATCCATTTGTAACAGTTGCCACCTTGGTCCAAAAACTCCACTATTGTAGCTAGGTTGTGTATTTTAGTCAACTGTAATATCGTGAAGTTAAATATCCGAATTTTAACAAAGGGAATCCATCTTGAACTAACTTTGATATTCAACAACTATTCACTGAAAATGCTTAAAAACGGGATGTAAACCGTTTATCGAGCTCCGTTCGGAATAAAACAAAATGTACTTGGGTGTCGGACTATGAGAGCTATTGACTATAGGACCTTCGAACTATCGGACCGTCACCAGCAAACAGATGACCAGCACTATAAATCTCTATATTAGGATTTTTCATTGATACGTTATTCTATTCCACGCATGCTGTTGTATTCAGATAAAGAGGTCTTAGACAATGACATTAATCTGACAAGCGCCACCACAACAAAACGACGTAATTATAGTCTATTTCTATATAAAAATGTATTAAACCGATATATTTGCATTGCAATGTCATAAAATAGAACGGATACCTAATATGCAAGACGTTAAAATTGCAGACTGCAACTGAATAAAGGAAGGGACAAAAACAATGGAGGTATATATTGAAATCAAAACAGGACAAGCACGACTGGTGGAAAGTATGTTACTCTCTATGAGAGAACAAAAATGGACAAACAATAAAAAGTGACAACATTGGGTACACGAGACACAAAACGAAGACAAGCAAAGCAAAAACACAACACAATATGTGTTTGACAGCACTATATGTATACAAACACAACTAACGTAAATAAGATATGAATCCTCCTACAAACAACTGGAGATAAAGACGAACCGTCCATCGTTTGTATCCGTAATCCGTAACAACCATCAGAACACGGAACTTATAACGAAATGACACATAGGACAACATAACCAAATTAAAAGAATTGCAACACGGACCCAACCAAGAATCCGATGGGGAATGGAGGTGCTCGCGAATAGTAAGCACTTACTGCTTTTTATAAGACACATACTGTGTTACTCATATATACTACTGCTTCTTATAAGACACATACTGTGTTACTCATATATACAGTCAAGTCCGGTGAAAGTATTGGCAGTAATATAGAAGAAAGAACAAATGTACGAAAAAGGTAAAATATCCATTGTCATTTCCAATATGGATATTTCGTAACGTTCAACTAGATTGTGATAATGACCGTAGAGCGATAGACCAATATATGTCGGTTAAATATACATGAAATACAGCAACACATATAACATACAACAATTTAAATATTCAGCGCTTTGATTGTTATTCTTAAAAATCTTCAAGACAACACAAGGTCTTAAATATTTCGCAATTGACAAGTTAAAAATGGCGGCTAGCGCCGATATTAGCAGAATCTAGTAATTGTTAAATGATGATAAATTCTACTATGCATATGTACCTTTTCTACTCACAAATACAAGGCATCAAAGAATAAATTTTCAATTATACATGTATAAAGTATATAGACATTATTATTTCATTTTTTTAAATATTTATTGAACTATCGGTCCGATCCCAGCCTTATGAAAAATAGGACGACAGCGACACGAACAACGATTAATTGACTGTTGCTTGCATGAAGATATATAATTTTAGATTGAAATAAAGGGTTATACAGAGCAAAGCTATTTCATAACAACTAACGGTTAATATTTCGTGCTTATTAAGGACGAGGATACGTTTAACAATATATAGAAGTTATATACAAGTGAAACACGACAGGTGTCACTGATGTAGCAGGAACTGCTTGCCCTTCCGGAGCACACGAGTTCACCACCTGTTTTTATTGGGGATCATTGCTCTCGATATTTAGTTTAATGTACAATGTTTTGTAGATCGTTGTTTGTCCTTTGTCTTTATTCTTTGTCCTTCGTCGATTTACAAATTCTGATTACCCCTTTGGTACCTTCAAACTTGTCTTATGACATGATGATGTGATTGAGACAATGCGAACCAAGACCTTTGACTGTACCCGGGAAAGTATAAAATCGGATCTGAATAAAGAGTCATAAGAGCAGCATTATCTTACCAACATGTTCTACCATCTTAAAAAACTAATAATCAGTTAACAACGAGCATTGACTGACAGTAGTATAGTGTGGTCATGTTAACCTCACTTACACTCAAGGCGTTTAGGCAACGACAAAGAACTGCAAAACATATCATAAACAAGAAACAATTTAAGCAAATGCAAAGTTATTGGTGTTCTATTTTGTATTGTACATAGACTGTGTCAATATATGCTATCATTCTAGTATGGTTAGAAGTGGCTCTTTGGCGTACAACTGTATCTGTTAAGCGGTCATAAATACAAACTTTTAAAACATCTGCACAAACCGAACTTACGCTATTGTGCGGGAATATGAGAATATTCCCTCGGCAAATAAAGGGGCATAATTTCAACTCTAAACAAATTTAATACATAGAGCGAAACTGTAATTTGCTGGACCCATTGTATTTTGAAATATGTCTTGTTTCACTATGCCAAGTGTTAAACATGTCTTCTAATCATGTGGAATCTCGTAATGTGGCCCACTTTGAGTCTCCATTTCGAGAAAAAATTAATCAAATTTGGTCCATCAATAACTCATTAAGATTATTATTGTTTAAAAATGCATTAAAATTCCATAAAAAGGGAAGTTTAAATTTTGGAATTCGACTTTTGTGGTCCCTTTCTTTCCAGTTTATCTCCGAAACCGTAAGAGTTAGACGAAATTCCGTAAGCATACAATTGCATGTTATAGACTCATTTCAAGAATAAAACTGCTTCAAAATTGTATGAATTGTATGACATATTATATATTCCTTTCAAATATCCATTCATAAAATCGTACTAAGCTTGGTGATTTTGTTGATCGAATCTATCCCGTTGGGCTTGAAAGAAAGTATCCCTCAGATGCCACTAGGTATGTTGCATGCCTTGCCATACGCCTTGAAGATGTCAATGAGAGCCCGTTAAAACATAGCGACAAAAGTGATGATTGCAATTTTCGCTTTGTGAATGTTCCGTTTATATGTAGCAGCATTAAAGGAGCATCTTCATACAGCATACATGTGTCACAAATGACCTAGGATATGTTCCGTTTATGGTAATCACAATTCGTTCCTTTCCTCATCCATGGGCTATCACCGGGTTTATAACAAGAGTAACACAACGGGTGACATATGTTCACACCCTTTTATCCATGTGATTCATTGTTTGAAAACAGGAAATCCCATCCATAGGTAGCCCAATTAACCACGTGATTTATTGTTTGGAACCATGACATCTCATCCATAAGTAACCATTTTATCCACGTGCTTTACTGTTTGTAAACAGGACATCCCATCCATATGTACCCCTTTTATCCACGTGCTTTATTATTTGTAAGCAAGACATCCCATCCATAGGTACCCTTTTTAACCACGTAATTCATTGTTTATGAAAAAAAACACCACATCTACATGTACCCTCTTTTATCCACGTGCTTTTTTGTTTGTAAACAGGACATCCCATCCATAAGTAGCCCTTTCATTCACGTGCTTTAATGTTTGTAAACAGGACATCACATCCACACGTACCCCTATTATCCACATGCTTTATTTTCTGTAAACAGGACATACCCTCCATAAGTACCCCTTTCATCCACGTGCTTTATTGTCTCTAAACAGGACATCACATCCATAAGTGCCCATTTTATCCACATGCTTTATTGTTTATAGACAGGACATCCCATTCATATGTACTCCTTTTACCCACGTGTTGCATTGTATGTAAACAGAACATCCCATCCATAGATACCCCTTTTATCCATGTGATTCATTTTTTTTGCAAACAGGACATCCCATTCATATGTACCCTCTTTTAACCGCGTGATTTATTGTTTGTAAACAGGACATCGCATCCAGAGGTACCCTCTTTTAACCACGTTATTTATTGTTTGTAAACAGGACATCCCATTCATAAGTATTCATTTTATCCACAGTACCATCTTTCAACCGCATGATTTATCTCGATCAGTTGATCTAATATTCCAGAGCTTGTGGTTCCTGTCAGGATTTCCTTGACAAAGGGTTGCAGCTAACAAAGAGGCTACTGAAACAAGGGCTCTCATTGGTTAATTTGAAGCCATTACGTCGAACGTCTTCCGGTCAGAACGATGACTTGGTTAACTGTTATGGAATATGTGTGCTGCAAATTACGACGGACAGGCTCTATTTGTCGTACGCGCTTCTCGATCCATTCATGACTTATCACCGCATCTGTAGCTAGAGGAATACGATGGGTAGGAGTAGGAACTGCTTACTCTTCCGGAGCATCCCCGGTTCATAGTGGAATTCGTGTTTCTCGATCTTTAGTATTCTGTGTATTGCTTTGGAGATCGTTGTTTGTCCCTTTCCCTTGGCAATTATGTGTTCCGTCCTTCTTCGATTTACGGACTCGAATTTCCCCCTTTGGTATCTTCAAACTCTTCTTATTGTATTTAGGCATGTTCTCCGTCACGCATATAGTAGAAATATTGCTCACTTGCGATTAAACAACAATTAATCAATTAAGCATACCTGGACACATTTTTGATTTTTTTTTACATGTAATTAATTAGCTTAAATATAACTTTCAAACTATTTCTACTTTTTTTTCTATTTTTTTTTAATTTTTGTAAAGAAATACATATATTTGTAATTTAATAGTTACATAAATATTTCTTTAATTTTAACACTCGTCACACATATTTAGTTCATTATCGCTATTCATTTTTTCATAGTTTAACTATGAACGTTCAGTAATGTCACTTCAATATGATACCATTTCATCCTGAGATATGCACCAACTACAAAGGAGTACATACATTAGTAATTTAACATAGATATTTTTTCTTTTCACATTTGTCACACATATTTAGTTCATTATCATTATATATTCACCACTTGTTTGTATAAAGAGAAACACGACGGGTACCACATGTAGAGCAGAACTGCTTACTCTGTCAGATCTTCTCCGGTTTTGAGTGGTGTTCGTGTTGCAGGATCTTTAGTTTTCTAAATGGTGTTTTGTAGATCATTGTTTCTCCTTTTGTCCTTTCTCTTTTGTCCATTATGTTGTCTGTCCTTCAATTCAAGGTTTCTGATTACCCATTGTGTATCTTCAAACTTTTCTTAGCAATGAACATTTGTTAATACCACTTCAAGAGGTTGGCATCTGATATTGAAATAACAACCAAGTACATATGATGCAAGAGACGTGCAGAGTACTTTCCCATTTCTATTTCAGAATAAAAAGAAATGTAACCACCACATTGAAGTTTAGAAAAGATAGCCTTTAACTTACATATATACAAGTTATATAGTTCTCATTATCAAACAAGTTATATATAAGTGCCCATTATGACTTAAGCTTTATGTACGTTCTCATTATACACAAGTTATATATAAGTGCTCATTATGACTTAAGCTTTATGTACGTTCTCATTATACACAAGTTCTATATAAGTTCTGGTTGTACACAAGTACTACATATGTAAATGATAAAAACGTCGATTTAAAATATAGTTCGCACTGCGCGTTTCCGGAATGAACTTCATCACGTAAAAATTGCCAGATAGTTTTTCAAGTTTTGGGAACGATAGAATCTAAACAGTAAGTTAAAATCGGCTATCTTTTCCTGGTGAGGTGAACCTTAGTTTCATGGACATCACAGTCAAATATTCACTACAATGTACAATAATTTTACACCAATACCACAATAAGTTGTACTATTTTTCTGTCATCATTAATAACGTCCAATACAACAGCTTACATTTAATGCAGAGAGAAAAGAAATGCTGGACCTCTCTTATTACATACTAGGAGCTCGTTACGGTCAATGTTGATGCGTAATGAATACGGTGTATCCAACCCATCACTTTTGGTTAAGATTTGTTTGCAGTTTGTACCATCAGGTGAAAGTACAACAACGTTGTGTGTCCCATAACCAGCCACATAAATGTTCCTATTTTTATCTAAGGCAATTCCTAATGGTTTTCGTAAGACGTTTTCGTCTTTGAAGGTCCAAATATGTTGACCTGTTAATGTATAACAGTAAATCGTATTGGTTTTCCAGTCTGTGGACTTAATGGTACCATCACGCAATGATATGTTTGTGTAGTTCCCTTCGGGAATATTGACCCGATCAATTGATCTACCTTGAGGATCTAAATATACAATGTGACTTGATGCTGATGGTGATATTACTCTGATTGCTAGACGATTCATGGTGAAATCGGTTCCATAACATTTATGGCCAATATCTACTGTGTTTATAATGGTGTTTGTAATAACGTTTACAAATACGACTTGATGTTTGTCCCTAATTGTTACAGCTACAATGTTTTCTCCTGTGTATGAAACATCATACGGTGTACATGAAAACCTGACAACGTCTTTTTTGTAATTTCCGTCAATAGAAAACATCAACAACCGTTTGCCTTCTTGTTCAGTGAATACAAGCTTACCATCCGGTAATAAGTCGCAACCTTTTATACAGATACTCTCCTTATCCGTAGTTTGAAAATTGACAGTTGACTTTCCTGTGAGTTGTGGTGTAACACCCAGCTTGCTTTCCTGTGGAATCTGCACTTGCAATTCAGCTTCTTTTACAAGACTGATACTATAATGCTTTTTTGTAACGGAAACAACACCAAATTTAGAAACATCTGTCACAAAAGATTTCAATTCTGATAAAAAGTCAAGCTTCAGTTCAAAGAGGTCATAATTGAATGCCCCCTTCTGTTTCTTAACTTCTCCATCCACAACACTCGTCATTTCGTTCACTCCTATGAAAGTTTGGAGGTCACTAGCATATTTCTTTACTTTATTCACATCTTTCCGGATATTATCAAAGTCAGTTCTTTTGGCTTCCACGGCAACCAATACTTACCTTAATTTCACTTGTAAATTTTGTTCTAATGACACCATTTCTTCAACTGTTTGTTTTTCAATTTTATCTAGATGGTGGTTAAGCGATTTGCGCATGTCTGAAATATCGGACAAAAAATGTCTTTTGTTTGTCAATATCAGAAATATTATTTGTTATATCTGACTTTATTTTTTCAAATGCGACGTTGATGTCTTCGAGATCTCTTTCAATGTGCGCAATGGCCGTCGACGATTTGGAATTTTCTGTAATCTCAAGAATGGGACGTAATTCTTGGCAATGGCGATGATCATCTGTTATGCACATAGCGCAACAAGGGACGCCATGAATCGAGCAGTATAATTCGTACTTATTGCCATGTTTGGTGCATCTGTTCTTTATAGATAGAATAGAACTGGGTAATTTCTGGTAATTTTCCATGGAAATTACGATGTGTTGCTTCGTTGATGAAGATCTGGCATGGTGCCTGTTACAGTCGGTACACAAGAAATCCTCACATTCTGGACACCAGGTGGCCGCTAATTTAGATTCGTTGTCATAATCACATATGTTGCAACATTGTCTTGTTGCTGTTGCCATATCAACGTTTCTGAAAAGAAAACATCGAACATAAGCTTTTGCAAGTAATAATGTACATGCATAAGAGCAGCCATCTTGAAATATTGTTTTTCTCGGTATTACCAATCCATTTTATTCTGAATATTGTACAGTTACAATTATTACCTAGAATACCTTCAATCAAGTGTATGATTAAAAAATGGCCGTTTACATGATTTTAATACATGGCAGTCTAACAAAAAAAATTCCATAGAGAACTGTGTTAACATAAGATGCTTGGGCATTACCAGATATAACTAACTGTACTTGTCTGGGAACGTTAATATAAAGAATACACGTACACGGTCTGAGAATATAAAATTTATTTGGAAGCAGGAAGAATAGCTAGTCGTCGATCGCGGTGGAGTTATTTTGTCAGTGGTTTTTGGTGTGGGGGTGGGGAGTGGAGGGTACATTATTTATCATAAGGTAAAATTTGCTACGGTGGGGACGTTGGATCGTCGAATGTGGTGGGGGGAAGGTGTATGTGTGGGTGGGGGATACATAGGTTAATTTAAGGTAAAATTGCCTACGGTGGTACCACTGGAGTTTAAAAATACCCCCACTTTTTTATACGCCTTCAATATGAGAACCATATACCCAGTCATTTATTCGAAGTATTCATTCATATATTATTCAGAGCAACATCGGTGGCGTAATAGTTAGCGTGCTTGCCTCGAGTGCGGTAGATCGTGGGTTCGTCTCCCTATCGGGTCAAACCAGACTGTACAATTTGTATTTGTTGCTTCTCCGCTAAGCACCTATCATTCGGGAGAAAGAACAAAAACTGGTTGGCTCGTAATCAGAATAATGTGTCCGAGTGGAACGACATGTCGACCTGCGGACTGTTTTTGTCAGTGAGCTAGCACTATAAAAATACAACTCAGCGTGTTGGTGTAGAACAAAGCATACTTTACCATCATTTTATTGATTATTAACTTGATATAGTTAAACAATTGCTGAATTGGCGAACAACAATCACTCACTCACTCACTATTTTTTTCAGTTATTGTTGATATATGCATATAATTAGATTAAAATAAACATACATAGAACAAATTTGCACCTTATCATAAAATTATAACATGAAAATAAAAGAACGCGCCCCCTCCCACGTATTTGATATATTCAGTGAGTGACTAATTGTTGCTTAACGCCAACTCAGTAGTTTTGTACCTTATTGTTAATTATAACATAAAAATAGAAGAATTGTACTCAATCACAGGAACTCGTGGCACGGAATTATCCCCCACCCTTTTTTTAATTTTCTGTTTTACATATGTATTTTGAATAAGATAAAAAAAAGCTGTATATGACATCCTGATATATCAATATTATTTATGACCCAATCACAGGCACTCGTTGCATGTAATTACCCCCCCACCCCTTCGTTTTTTAAACTATCTGTTTCAAATATTTATTTTCAATAAAATGTCTTTATTCCTTTATTATATCATCTCCTTTTCCTTATTTTAATTTATTCGTGTCCCTATTCACACAATCGTATGTGTACATCAACTTACATGTGTCGACCACAGGCGCGCGTGGCACAGAATGGTACCCCCTACCCTTTCTTTAATTTCTGTTTTGCATATTTATTTTCAATAAAACAAAATTAGTTCTTTATTATTTCATCTCTTTTTCCTTATTTTAACTTATTCGTGTCCATATTCATACAATATTATGTTCACAGCAACTTACATGTGTCGACCGCTCGTGGCACTTACTGTATGTGTACACAGGGACCCGTGGCACGGAATTACCATCCCCCATTTTTTAAGCTTTCTGTTTACATATTTATTTTCAATAAAATATCATATCATATATATAATTATTACATTTATTATAAGAAGTGATACTCGTGCCTTTGATACAAAAGGTTAAAGGTTATATCACAGTTTGATATCTTGCAGTTCCACCATACAGTTTGATATTGGTAGATCTGTGACAAATTTGTCACTGACCGAATGTTAAATACTGTTTACTCTGTCTGTATACACACCATTTTTTGACATATGAAGTCAACAAGGTCTAACTGACACCAAGGAAGACTATTCCTGTTAAAAAAACATATTTCCATACCTGTAATTTTACCTGTAATTTTACCAGAAGATGTCACAGCTCATACTTCAAAATGTTCTTTTACCAGGAGGTGAATAAGCTTCCTGGTCATGTGATATATATGGTGATATTGTACTATATAAACAAAACGAAACAAAAAAATGGGTTAAATGTCATCGCTTAAATGTTGAATTATAAAGTCGATACTTCTGTTGCAATAACAAATGCATGTTAATTGTTCACTCTCATCATATTTGCTGTGTATGCTCACAGGCGCATGTGGCATTGAATTACCTCCCTTTTTCCAACTTGCTGTGCATATTTACATATTAGGGTATAAAAGGGCGGAACAGGTAAGCTGCTTTTAGCATAAGATTGGATGGATATTCACACGAACACGGTACGTAAAGGAAGAAAGTAATGGAATAATAAAGACATTTTATTGAAAATAATATGTAACCAGAAAGATAGAAAAAGGGGGATATGGGTTAGATTTAATATTATTTTATTACAAATAAAACAGCTAGATCTATATAGTGGGATTGAACAAAAAAAATATCACAACTTATGGACTTGTCCTCTCCATACAAATAATACACATATAATAATGACAACAAATCAAGCACATAAACAAATATAGGAAATATTTAACACAATATAGTGAACCAATGGGGAATAAGTTGATGCAGAACATACGATAGACCATTGATATGGATGTTTCACACTCTAACCTTACATTCTATTCCTGTAACTTGAAGAAGAATAAGATGATGGATAACTCTATACCATAAGGTTGATGGCTTGAATGAGTGGTAGTTGTTGATAAGGATAATATATTGAACGTTTAACTTTTACAATCCTCCCCCGTTTTTTTTAATAAGTAATTCATAATTAAAAATCTAAATTGTATTGCTGCTTTTAGCACACTTTACCATCATAAATACTTGTTACCTTATCAGTTTATATAATTGGTGACTTAGTAGTAACATTCATATATTACCATTGATCAGTTATAAGTTCATAAGATTTTACTCGGTTATTGTCACGATTTCAAATTGTATTAGGACAACGTGGCTACGAGTGAGTATGAGATTGATTGTTGCTTAATAAGCAGTTGGTTCAGCTCATATATAGCATGGCGAGGAGAAGCTACATGTGAACAATTTTGTTCCATACGTAAGATTACATAGCCTATATTTAGAAATAAAATAAATAATGCAGAAACATCATGTTTAAATATTCAGTGTTTCAGAGTAGTAACGTGGTAGAAATAGCCAATTATACCACTTAAGCTAATACTATATCAAACAATCTGCATTGGAACACCAGACAGCTTTTATTTTTCCACAAAGATTAAAATGCAAATACAAATTTTTGTTCCTTGCATTAAAAGAAAAAAAAAAAAAAAAAAAAAAAAAAAAAAAAAAAAAAAAAAAAAAA
>MJUT01047795.1:5928-37938 GCA_002080005.1 Gigantidas platifrons | reverse complement strand
CCTTCGATATTCTCAAACATTTATTGACGATTGGAAGCTATCATAAATATGATTTAATAAATAATCACGGGAAAATCATGGGGCTCTTATCAATATATGTGAAACATATGAAAACAATAATTTGTTAATTTAAACTGCAAAAGCTTCATACTGATAATGCGCGGAACACATTAAAATACCAGTGGCTCAATATTAAAAGGAAACGGTGAAAGAGAAACTCTCTAATACCGAACTTGATATTCATTCTTTAAAAAAAGTTCCACCATTTATCAAAATTATTGTGACTAAGTTACACAATCATCTCATTTACAGTAAACAATATAGCTGGAATGATTTATTTATGCTGGAATTTTTCAAAGCTATTCGCAGTTTGTTCTCATTCAACTCTCAGTATCATCAAAAACATGAACACAAAACGTCGAAAGTCTTAAAATGATATTATAAACGTGCTGTCTTTAGTTCAGGGTGTTATGGTAGATTACCACACGACGACAAAAATATCACCCGAGATAAATCGAGGGTGATGTTTGTTTTCTGAGTGTGGTAATCTAACATAACACCCTCAACTAAAGGCAGCATGTTTTTTTTATTGTACGGAATGCCTATTATCATTCTTAAAGAAATAATATCGGTATATCATTAATAAATACAAGCATATTTCAGCATTTTAATAATCGGTAAAACTAGTTCGGAACAGGTGTCAGTTTTCGGTGTTCGGCAAACTTCTGTCTGAGAAGGTGGTATTGTTGCTGCTATGCGTACCCGTTGCTAAGAAAGGCGATGTTTACTAAAACTATTGATAAATTAATTTAATGGATTAGCAAAAGTAATTTGCATAAAGAATAATGAATGGAAGTATCTTTTCAGCTATGATGATGAAGCCCGCTTTGTACTAGAGCAACATGCTGGGTTGAAATTTTATAGTGCTTGCTCACTGAAACAACAGTCCATTGGTAGACATGTCGCTTCACTCGGACACATTATTCTGATTCCGAGCCAACCCGTCTTTGCCACGTGTTTATCGTTGAAGCAACAAATACCATTTTTATAGTTTTTGGTCATACCCGACCGGGACTCGAACTCATGACCTACGACACACGAGGCGATCATGCTGACCATTTTCCTCACTAATACGGTTTACTTTAAATCAAGATTCAAGAACAAACATAGCATTGATGAATATACTAAATAAATGAAAATATACAATATATAAAACTGATATAGAAATGTTACTTTAAATTAACATACAGGAACCTGAACTGCATTGATAAAGTTTGATCTTCCTTTCTCAAACGTTGTTAGGTACAGCCTTGTACTGTCCACTGTAAAGAAAAGTTCGCAATACGAAAACGTAAATCGATGTGATTGTTATATTTTCGAAGGTGTCCACTTAAATTAATGAGCGTGTAATCAACCTGTGAAACATGCTGAACAACCATAAAGTTGTGTATTGGACTGTCTTTTTGCTATACATATTTATATTATCCGTGGTGGTCGTGATCGCACGGTAGTTGGATTTACAACTACCTATGCAATCAGTGAATATCACTACTAACGTTGTAATTTCGAATACCACTCGGGCGATCCAACATTATGTAATACAATTTGTCAGTGACTTACGGTGGGTCGGTGGTTTTCTTTAGGTACTCCGGTTTCCTCCAACAATAAAACTGACCGCCACGATTTCACTGAAATATTGTTGAAAGTGACGTTAAACACCATAACTCTAATCTCCTCGGTCATCTTATGTCGTGGTGTAGTCTTGTATTAGTGTTTTTTTTTTATTTAAATGAACGTCGTGAATGGCTCATTTATATTTATAATCTTTATTCTCATAATCCAAAATACAATGGTATAAAAATTCAAGAAGAAAGGGGGAAACAATTCCACGTTTTTATCCTTTTTTCTCTTTCTATTTGTGGTCAGAATGTCAAATACCAAAGAACATACCAGTAATGTATTTCTATGAAATGCCAGTAGATATTTAAATCCTGTACTTAGTAAACATACGGGGGTCTATGGGATATCATTGCAATTTACATTTGCTTATCCCAGATGTTAGACCATTGTAGTGTATCATATAATAAAATTTTCTACAATGAAATATACCCTTTTACTATGAACAGCATGTTCACACAGCATACCACGAGTAATGCTCGACTGGTACCTAAACTAAAACTATTTACCAGATACATCACACGCATTGTGCATATAAAATACATTATTCACAGACCAATGCGAGCAATACAACACTTCATATTAATTTAATAATACTAACTGGCAACACTATTTCGATCTCTGTTTTTATTTATGTTCTCGGTGCTCATGGCTGCCAGATATTCCGGCGATTCGTGCTCAGATTTCTTGACTTCCAACATCTAAAAATTATTGCATAAAATATGAGATGTTAGGAGGGCTCGTGTCTTATTTACGTTATTTATATGTGTGTTTGCGTATAGTGGTGTACAACACATAGTGTGTTGTGTGTTTGTTTTGCATTTCTTTGTTTTGTGTACCCTATGTTGCCAGTTTCTCTGGATTGTCCAGTCTTGATTGCCCCTTCAGTAATCTCTAACGTCTTTTGATTAAGTGAGAAATAGATTGTAACATCAATAACATTATAATCTTTTATACTAAAACAGTATAACTATCGCGAAAAAAGACTTCTGGATAAATTAACATTTGAATATACATCATGGTAAGTGAAATATCAAACTTTTGGGCATTTCCAACAACGTTTACAAAGAGTTTGAAGACAACAAAGGTGGTGAATCTGTAAATCAAAGAAGGCCAGTCAACCAAATGGGCAAAAAAGCACAAAAGGACAAACAACGATCTACAAATCAATACACAGTAAACTATAGATCAAGTAACACGAGTCCAATTTAAAACCGGGGGTGAAAGCAGGTGCTCTGGAAGGATAAGCAGTTCCTGCTCCACTAGTGCCGCCGGTCGTGTTACTCTAGTTACAAACCGTATGATAAGTTATTTACTGCTCTTTAAACTCCGTACCTTAAATTCTTCGTTAATCCTTTGCCGATTAATGGGACGTTTGTCTGACTGGATATTTCTCCATATTTCATTGAACTTGTCTTTCCGCATACTGGTGTCCATCATTGTAAACGCTTCAAGTAAAGCGTAATGTAGACAGACGTATTGGTGCTGTGAAAATATATGTTTAATCATTACACAAACTCAATGACTTATTTCAATATTCGGCGTAATTTGGGGTGTAGTTAGGTTATGGTGTGTAACGCCACTTGCAACAATACTTCAGTTATATCATGGCGGTCAGTTTTATTGGTTGAGGAAACCGGAGAACCCTGAGAAAATCACACACCTGTCGCAAGTCACTGATAAACTTTATCACACAGTGTTGTATAGAGTACACATCGCCTGAGCGGGATTAGAACTCACAACGTTAGTGGTGATAGACACTGATTACATAGGTAGTCGTAAATCCAACTACCATACGACGTCCCCCAACGTAATTTGAAGCAGACAAAGTAACATTAATATATTCGCATGACACGTTCGACAAATATATTGTTTTACTTACAGAAGTCTGGATCATATTCATACGACTGTATCTCATTTTCTTTAGAAACTTGGCAATATTAACATAGCCAGTGGTATGACCTTCCTCCAACAAAGCATCTAGTGCAATGTATGTCCCGGTTCTACCAATGCCAGCACTGTAATATGTACATAATATTTTAAGTGGACGAACATACAGTGAATCTGCTATTGTACCGATGATGCTTATAATGTAATTCAACGCTTTTTATATTGTGTGGTCTGTTTGAGTGGAAGCGAATCAGTGCAATATGTTTACAATATCTTAAGTATGGAACATTCAATGACTCTGCTATTGTACTGATGATGTTTATGATGTCGTTCATTTCCTACTATATTCTGTGGTCGTTGAGTGTGGAAGTGAATCAGTGCAGGTTTTGTAATAATTGTTTCTTTATATCTATATTGTCGTAGGATATCTAGTCATAAGGAGGTGGAGAATTTGGATCAAATTAACCTGTGTTTGGGTCGGCCGGTTCTATACAAGGATATATATTTCCATCAGCATATGCCGAAGTCTTTTTATGATCAATGTTTTGTGGTGGGAGGTAGTTTTTCGTGTTGTTTTAGTGGGAGGTATTTGTTCATGTTGTTGTGGTGGGAGGTATTTGTTCGTGTTGTTGTGGTGGGAGGTAATTGTACGTGTTGTTGTGGTGGGAGGTAGTTGTTCGTGTTGTTGTGGTTGGAGGTAGTTGTTTGTGTTGTTGTGGTGGGCGGTAGTTGTTCGTGTTGTTGTAGTTGGAGGTAGTTGTTCCTGTTGTTGTGGTGGGATAAAGGTAATAACAAAATTACCGAACACAGAACAATCTTCCAAATGGAAAGTCAAACTCATAAATCAATAAACAGACAAAATCAGTCAACAACCGGGAAACTGGGAAATCGCAATGGCCCTGACTTGGTACAGGTATTTCTAAAGAAATGGTGGATTGAATCAGATTTTTTTTCCATTGTATGACTGTTGTTGTGATGGGAGGTAGTGGTTCGTGTTGTTGGTATATGTTGAAGTTGTTGCCCTATATGTTTCACAACAGACTCATTCGTTTAATTTATATTATCCCTGGTATGAAAAACTCAACTATTGCAAATTAGCTTAATAGGAAGAAGACTTTAAAGATTCGAAAAAGGTGATCAGAATCCGTAAATTGAAGGACAGAAAACACAATAGTCAAAAGAAAAAAAAAACCCAAAAGATAAACAACGATCTACAAAACAATACACAATAAACTAAAGATCGAGCATAGCTTAAGTAGTTTTGCTGTACAATTAATGTATAGCCCAATGCATTAGAATTGAAAATGTTCATTATCAATCCGGGCGAATTTTTTTTCCTGAATTTGGCATGTCATTTTCTTACCAATTACCTGAAGTAAATACTTTCAAAAAAAATTACTTAAAATTCAATATTTTATGCTTTATTCATTGGACTGGTTTATGCATATTATAATCATAGCCTAAAATATAATTTCAAAACTGTCATGTCAGCAGTCATTCCATACCCAATTCACCACACGTCAGGACAAATACTTTGATATTGCACGACTCGCTATTTTATGGAACACAACAGACATGATGCATTGCGATCAAAAGAACGGGATACAATAGGTTTCTATGAGTAATCAAATTGAATTTTGTATGGCATAATAAAAAACATATTGGGTATCGATGTAATTTGAATTTAAATACTACATGCTTACCTGCAGTGAACCAGAAGTGGACTACTTTCCGTTGGATTATGGTCTGTCGTAACATGTCTGTGAAATAGTACTAGATAAAGTGGATCCGGTGTTCCATGATCTGGCCAAGCTGTAAAGTGGTGCTGGGTTACAACTCTCTTCTGTTTTGTCTAGATTGTGGTAGATTAAATACCAATAATCATATTGTAATAATTGCATATACATTAACTAAGTACATGTATTATCGCTGTGAATTGATATAATGATATAAGGAACACATTGGAAAAGAAGATGCAATGATATCGATGGCAGGGCGTATACATGTTAGCCATCTTTGCACAAGTATGTCATTTTGTACACCTTTGTTTTATATGTGACATAGATTAACCAAAATACACATTTACATTACTATAACGGTTAATGGGTCTTCCAAAATCGGCTGATCAACAGAACATTATTTGCATGGTAGATAGTTAGATGTACATCTACCTATATATTAATCAACACCTACCTATAATAAAGCTTGGGAGTTTGATAGTCGCCTGTGGCGGAATATTCTAGAATCAGTTGTGTGGACAATAGCCTTGCCAGTAACTTGTGGTAGCCGGGTGGTTACTACCCAAGTACTATGATTTCCCTACAAATAAACTGACTGGAAGGATATAAGTGAAATATTGTTAGACACATAATAACTAATTCAGAAGTTCGACTGGAAATGTCCCCGTTATGAATCAAAATACACGGTACATATGACCATGTTTATCGTGTTGGCTTCAAATGTAAATAACCTACAAACAAAAAAACAAAAAACAAAGCAAAAAAGCAAAAAGGCAAAAAACACGTATATTCTTGACATATTTCTATGTTGATTTCAGATTCGGGAATGGAAATAACCCTCATTTGTTGAAGCTTTGGCTCATGAAGATTAAGTAACAGGCGAAGAAGGAGGTCTTCGTTTGTTTTGCTTTTGATCAAATACATAATTAGAAAAAACAATTATGTAATACAAATCCACCTTTTTGTTGACAACAGACATTTCCCTTGTTACATAAGCTGCTCTTTCTTTTTCTGTTACTAGTGTCAAGACTAGGCTTCCATGTGTCATTGGTTTACCACCAACTGGCCAGTATCTATCACATTTAGCCTAATTAGATATAAAATTTAAAAAGTAAAAATACCTACAAATGTATATCTTAATTTAGATCATCATGTATTTAATATATTTACTACATATAGAGTGAAATAATCCCATAAGAGGAGCTGTCGTGGTCGTGTTCGTAAAATAGGTGCATTTACAAACCATCTGTGTAATCAGTGTCTTTCAGCACTAACGTTGTGCGGTCTATGTAATCAGTGTCTATCAGCACTAACGTTGTGGGGTCTATGTAATCAGTGTCTATCAGCACTAACGTTGTGAGGTCTATGTAATCAGTGTCTATCAGCACTAACGTTGTGAGGTCTATGTAATCAGTGTATATCAGCACTAACGTTGTGGGGTCTATGTAATCAGTGTCTATCATCACTAACGTTGTGAGGTCTATGTAATCAGTGTATATCAGCACTAACTTTGTGAGGTCTGTGTAATCAGTGTCTATCAGCACTAACGTTGTGGAGTCTATGTAATCAGTGTCTATCAGCACTAACGCTGTGAGGTCTATGTAATCAGTGTCTATCAGCACTAACGTTGTGAGGTCTATGTAATCAGTGTCTATCAGCACTAACGTTGTGAGGCTTCCATGTGTCATTGGTTTACCACCAACTGGCCAGTATCTATCACATTTAGCCTAAATAGATATAAAATTTAAAAAGTAAAAATACCTACAAATGTATATCTTAATTTAGATCATCATGTATTTAATATATTTATTACATATAGAGTGGAATAATCCCATAAGAGGAGCTGTTGTGGTCGTGTTCGTAAAATAGTTGGATTTACAAACCATCTGTGTAAACAGTGTCTATCAGCACTAACGTTATGATGTGAGGCTATGTAATCAGTGTCTATCAGCACTAACGTTATGATGTGTAATGCCGAAGTGGCGTTAAACACCATAACCCTTACACTGACCCTATAAACCCATAAAGTATAAAATAACAACGTAGATATCACATTTAGTGTGCATGACGTTTTCTGTAATAACCTTCATCACGTACACTCAAATTAAAAACAATGGATATCTAAATAACTTAAAAAACCAAAGCCCTAAAGGGAACCTTAGTTTTAATAATAATTACATTATCTAGAAATTGTAGATTTCAGTAATATATAAATATACATATATATATCTGATAAACAATGCATGTGAGGAAACATTGCCTATTGGGTGGATCATACCTTCTTAGACTAATAATCCACCAGCAGAGATATCGGTCCAGTGATACAAATTAGATATCTAAACATAATTAACATCTAGTATTGATCAATATGCAACACTATCGCTAACCATTTATTCTTGTTTAGATATTTAAAAAACAAAGCATACACCAATAAAGAGCATAATTGATAGAAGCAAGTCATAAACATTTGACTTTTCACACACAAAAGTAAACTAAGGTTGGATTATGGTGTTTAACGTCAATTTCCACAATATCTCAGTTATATCGTGGAGGTCAGCTTTATTGGTGGAAGGAAACCGGAGGACCCGGAGAAAACCACTGACCCGTCACAAGTCACTGATAAACATGATCACATAATGTTGTATCGAGTACACTGCGCCATGAGCGGGATTCGAACTCACAACTTCAGTGGTGATAGGTACTGATTGCCCATGTAGTTGTATATTCACTACCACACGATCACGACCACGACGGCCCCAGAGAGGCAAATAAAATTTTAAAGAAAATATAGAAATTGAACTAAAAAGTATATATTCATAACCTTTCCTGATTCTTCTAGATTTGTCAACATTACAATCTTCTTTACGTTGTTCTGCCAAATCATTCTCCAATGATCAGAAATAGTAATCTCCGTCGGACCTGTAAAATATTACAATGTAATACAATCCAATACAGGGCTAGGATTAGGGCTATAAGGTGTCTAACGCCACTTTCAACAATATTTCAGCTATATTGTAGTGGTCAGCGTTTATTGAGTGGTGGAAACCGGAGGATCCGGAGAAAACCACCGACCTCTCAGACAAATTTTATCACATAATGGTGTATCGAGTACACCTCTCCTGAGCGGAATTCGAATTCACAACTCTAGTGGTGATAGGCACTGATTTCATAGGTAGTTGTAAACTAATGTAATCTTTTTTGCTTTTGTAGGCAGCAGTACAAACGCTGCCTAATGTAATATATATAGTCTTCCGTTTTCCTTTATTCGAAATATTCTGACTTTTTATGATAGAATGATAGTAATGTATATGAAGATATCATTTTGAAAATGTGTAGCTACCACAATTTGAACAGAAGCTTTATTGATATATCATGGGTCGATACCTCTGCTGGCGGACTATTAGTCCCCGAGGGTATCAGTGGTCGGTGGTTCGGCACTGACATGGGTTATTAAATATATCTATTATTGAAATTGACAGTTCCTAATTATTAATAAAGATAAGGTTCTTCTCCCTCAGACATACATGACCTTAGTTGATGTTGGCTGTCTTGTTTAGTCCCTTTTGTTTACTTCTCCCTCAGCCATTGATGTCCGTAGCCGATGTTGGTTGTCATGATTAGTCTCTTTAGCTTACTTGCTCCCAAAGACATTAAAATTGTTTGGTTTTCCAATCTTTTGACCATGAGCGTACCATGTGCCTACCACGAGCGTACCATGAGTGTACCATGAGCCTACCACGAACGTACTATAAGCGTACCATGAGCGTACCATCAGCGTACCACGAGCTTACCATCAGCATACCAGGAGCTTACCATGAGCAAACCCGTTGGGTGCACTAAATTAGATATCTACGCTTTTATCCATTTCGTTTCTAAGAAAAGTCGATCTGTGAATTAGAAGGGAGATAATAGTAAAAGATGTCACTGGCAAACTTTATGCTTAGATATATAAATTCACAAACCATATGGTAAGTATAGCATATGATATTCTTCCACTAACAGTGTATAATTACCTTGAGATGCAATGTAATATTTGTCTTTTTCAAAACCCTGAAAGGAACATCAAGTTATCTGATAAGACGTTCTCTGTATTACAGTTTTATACACAAGAAGTATATGTTTACTTTGATAATTATAATTCTCTGCTTTAATTATTTAAGGAACATTTTCAATTTATTAACAAGTTATGCTATATAACATCATGTTTGGCCCAATTTACGCTTAATAAACGGTTTATGAAAAGCGCAAATAATCCAAAGTATAACATGTTCAAAAATTTCAAATATTTCTTTATGCTTTAATTTTTACAACAAAATTTGATGAATCCTCGATTTTAATAGCGATTATTTCATTGGACTATTTGAATTTGTCTGTAGCAAATGAATACGATGGCTTCGTCACAATTCCAACCCAGGTTATCAAGTATTACCAATGTTGCTTCAAGCAGATTAGCCAATCAGATTCAAATTAACTAATTAAGCTCTTATTACACATCTATTTTCAGTAACACCTTTTCCAATATAAAAGACATCACATATACCAGTTTGTCTTTTTTGCTTTATTAAATATTTTCTCCTGACTGCGACAAGAAAAAGAAACACTTTCACGACAAACTTTTAACACCAGTCATACTCACGTCAATGTAATTTGCATTGATATAGTCAGACTTTCCTGATCCATGATCTGTTTCTAGAATTACCCTTGAATGATCATCTGTGTAAAGAAAATAATGCCTCCTTTTATTATTTAGCTTAATATTAAAACATACTTAAAAATATATATGGTAGATTTTCTTAAACACTCTGTTTATTTTAATTACACTTTAAGCTTATTTTCTTATTAACATTAAGTATATCAATACCAAATAAACTTTAGAGAAAACCAAAGGGGAAATCGAAAATGGACAATTCAGAAATACTGGCAATATTGCCCACACAAGACACAGGATGAAGACAAGAAAAAGAAACCCAGCAGACACAACTTAAAAGATTAGCAACACGGACTCCACCAAAAATCGAAGGTTATCCCAGGTGCTCACGAAAGGTAAGCAGTTCCTGCTTCTTATAAGACACTCTCCATGGTAGTCGTCTAGTCGTATGACACCACTATGCGGAATTAACCAAACAGCACAAGTAAGACGAGAGTATTCCTACAAACAACTGGGGGTTGAGACGCACCGAACATAGTTTATGCGGAAATCGTAACGGACATCACAATACGGAACTAACATAACAACACATGCTTATTAAATTATATAGATTAATCAACTCGACACCGACATAACAAAACATTGAAGACGTAAGCAATAACAAATTGCCAAACCAGCACTGAAACTCAGCTGAGACAATCAGCTATCAAGATAAACACATTTCCCAAATTATTTTTATATTATTCATTCCATTAAAAAGTAACAATCGTAATACAATATTTCATCATTTTATACTTACATGGTAAAGTAGTTCTATACCTATTCTTCAAGACGTTTTCCCTGAGTTGTGATTTTGTTGTTGGATGCTGAGCTCCATATTGTATACTCTAAATATATATATATATAATCAAGATCTATAACCATGTATGTAGTCGTCACAGCTTCTATTGTATACGATGTTTGCAAATTTAATATCCCCATTGCCACGTGGTACACATTTGGGTCTGTTCGATTATGCATCAATAGATTTTTAATAATTTGATCATACAGTCGATGAGGCTCCATGACAAGCTTAATTGTTTCTTAAATATATTTTTTCTTCATGCCTTCATTTACTATAAATGTTTACTATAAATTTGTGTTATTCCATATTTTAATGTTCAATTGTGTATTTTGTAATACATGTAATGGGAAGGGACCGTGATCGTATGGTAGTTGGATTTACAACTACTTATGCAATCAGTGACTATCACCACTAACATTGTGGGTTTGAATGCCACTCAATCGGAGTGCATTCGATACAACATTATGTGAAAAAGTTTATCAGTGACTTGCGACAGGTTGGTATTTTTCTCCGGGTACTTCGGCTTCGTCCACCAATAAAACTGAACGCCACGATATAGTTGAAATATTGTTGGCGTTAAAACCTACAATACCCTTCCCTTTATGTAATGGGAGAAGATTGTCTATGTTGTGTAACTTGTATCTGATCCTTTTGTCTTTTTGAACAATAAAATATGCTTAAAGTGAATGTTTGCGTGCCTACAGACTATGTAATAACTCTATTATTGAAGCCCTTGTGCTTTTTTATATACATAATACACCAAACAAACACTTATATACCTGATAAGATTACTTTATTTTGCAATTGATTGTATAATTACACCTTTTTATAGATTTTGTCGATTTTCATTTTACCACCGGCGAGGTAAGTGTATGATGATTTAACTGTTTTCTGTAGACATTGTTGCTGCTTTATAATTGATTTATGTTCTTTGTACACAATTGTTTTATTTAACTTTTTTAAGCACAAATAATGATGTTATTACACTTAGATTTGCTGTAAGCAATTTACTAGGAATACAGCTTTTACCTATTATCATTAATCCCAAATGTTAAGATTAAGTATTCAATTTTCTGATACTTAAAGATAACTGTTGATGGAAATTAAATTCAACGTTTGTTAAAGGCAGGATGCATGGTACATTACTTTGCAATTGAATTTAATATGATGATCTTAGAATCCTTTCTCATCTTGTTTATTCTTTTATTCTTTTTAATTTTTATGTCTTCATTCTGTGTCTTGCTGTCTAATGTTGCCTGTGTCTCTACCTTGTCTATTTTGATTGCCCTTTCTGTTTTCGAAAGCGTTTATTCATTCGGCAAATTATCTGAATATTAAACACTAATTACCTGATATTCTTCTTTCAATCCATCGTTTATTTGTTTTCTTCCTATATATCCCTTTAAATCGTCCACGTTAACACAGGAAGTAATATCTGTTATGTTTTCATAAGTCATTGTTTCATTTGGGCTGAAGTTTATTTTTGATGATGTTGGTAATATATCATCATCAGTGTCAGTGGAAGACGTCCTACTAAGTATGCTGATGTTGATGGACATTTGGTCCTCTCTGCCTTCTGGACAAAAATATAGTGATCCGTTAACCGTTGTCATACATATCTAAATTCAATGTTATGTGTAATAGCGTAGAATAAGGTAAAATATGAATTTAAGCGATCGGGTTTCCTTACAAAGGACGTTTCCATTAAAGAATACCACAGCTGGATCTTTCAATTGACATTTTCAAATGAAAAAAATATATATATATTCCAAATGGACATGGTGTTATGTGCTATTTGTTCCTTCATAATATTTGTTCCTCGGAAATTTTGTGATGTAATAATTGTTCCTAAAGGACTTTGTTTTATGTAATATTTTTCCTTTGTCATAATAAAAGTAGCCATGACAGGAATACAATATTACATAAAACAAAGTCATTTAGGAACAATTATTACATAACAAAAGTTATGAGGAACAAATATTATGATGAACTAAAATAAACACAAATATGAAAAACTGGATGTAAAAGTATATTGCATTTGATTTAAACTTTCAAATTAGTTCTAATACAAAATTTCTTTGATCAACACAATATTTGAAAATGCAATAATATTATGACATGGTGATTCCCATAATACTATGACATGGTGATTCCCAAATATTATAGCATTATGCATGCTATGATAATTTCACTAATATTATGCTACGATAGTCTCCATAATATTATGATACGATAGTCTCCATAATATTATGACATGATAATTCCCATAATTATGGTATGGTGATTCCAATAAAATTATATGATGAATTCCATATTATTATTCCTATAATATTATATGGTGTTTTCTCATAATATTCCCATATTATTATGAAAGGGTGATTCCCATAATATTATGTTATGCTTATTCTCATACTATTATAGTATGATTTTTAATATTTTTTACAAGTTTTTTTTATATGTATAGAATATCAATAAATTAGAATGCAAAATTAGAGAAAAATATAATATTGATAAGATGTCAGAAAATATGAAGCATTTTTAGACAAATTATTAAGAATACATCACAATGGAACTTTAGTTATGATTTCATTTCAAAATTAATGGGTGACTTTTGCAAAATCATTTACAATTTATACTCAAACAAATGTGCTTACCTTTGCTGAAGGATCCATCATTTAAGAAATTAAAGATTTTATTATAATCATCTGCTTCCATGTTCAAAGACTCAGACACACCTTCAACTAATTCAATTTCAATGTCAACAAACAATCATGTGATTATGAAAATCACAGTCAAGAAAATGTTTAAGCATATTCATAGGTGTGATTATTTATGTGTGACAAATGTATAATGCAAATTCCTATAATAGAATTTCTTTTTTATGTGAGAATAAATATTATAGATAGGTATAATTTATTAAGTATTATTTATTCCCAAATACTAACATAACCATAATATTATTTCCTAAATGAACAAATATTATAGGGAACAAATATATGTTGACATAAATGTTAGAGAAAATTACAGACAAAGGTAACAATAAGTAAAATACACAGAACCAAGATAAACAAGTCAAACTACACAGAACCAAGATAAATAAGTCAAAATACACAGAACCAGGATAAACAAGTCAAAATATATAGAACGAATATAAACAAGTCAAAATACACAGAAACAAGATAAACAAGTCAAATTACACAGAACGAAGATAACAAGTCAAAATACACAGAAACAAGATAAACAAGTTAAATTACACAGAACGAAGATAAAAAAGTCAAATTACAGAACTAATAAACTAAAAAGATGATCAACAAGAACCCCACCCAAAAAGAAGAGTGATCCCATATTTTCACTACTATTTGTCATCAGATTTATGTTGTATATATGTATATATATCTATTGATATGTCATAGTTTGTAATTCCTATCATGCTCACCGTTCCGGAATGTTTTGTCATAGATGACAACGAAGATGCTCCCTTTTTGCAAATCCCCCCGCCATGACTTCTCATCCGACCTTAAATATAATACGACGGGTGTCACGAGTGGAACAGAACATGGTTACTCTTCCGTAACATCTGATGTCACCCTTCTTTCATTGTTTGCTTAGATTTGTGTCTGTGTTGAAAGTCCAATAAATCGGATTTAAACCGTAACATTTGTGTTAAGGACTTGATGTGGGTGAAAAGAGCAAATAGTATTTGCTCGATTTGTTTGAATGATCCATGCATGACACCATTGTTGTATGCATAAAAATGACACAAACATGAACATCGTTCTTACATGGAGACATACTAATTTATTAACAGTTGACATCAATTTCGCGAAGAATGTAAATGCTTCGTAGAATGATAATTATAAGATTGATTGTTATTTAATGTCAAGCCAACAGAAATTCAACACGTAGTATATCGATGAGGAGAACAATTTAAGCGAACAAAATAATATAGTAAAAAGGTAGCACGGAATTAGCCTAAAGGTAAAGGTACTGATTTCTACAAGTTGAAATGGGTGATGATACACAGGGAAAGTAATTTGTTCCTTTCAAGAGACCACCAACGAGCAGTTATAACATAGTAATACGGAGTAGAGGCTGCTGCAGGTTGCCTTTTGTGCAATGAACGTGACATTTCGAATTTGCATGTGGAATTCTATGTTTGATTTGTCCATTAAACTAGAGGACACACGTTTTGGAGGTGTAGTACTCCTCAGTGGTTAAAAAAGATATTATATCATGAAGGATTGTGAAGGACAACATAGTCCATCAATGAAAACACGCAACATAAAATTTGACATACAAATGTATATTGCTGTATAACAAGGTAAAAATGGTCAAGTGTTTACCAAGTATATCTCTTACAACGATCAACTAAAACATGCGGTTCACGATCTGGTACAATACCTGTTCGAAACGTTACATCTTCTTCATTGTTGTATAGTGTGCTATTTACTACTTCAGTTGTTTCTGTAACATGAGGTGTTTGTCTTCTCCTAATAACAATTACAAAGTTTCATATCAGAAAGCTAAACATTCGTATACCTTCTAAACAACAGCTACATACACAGAAAGCAGAAATATAGCTTAATAGATACAATTATGTGTGTATGTTGAGTGTAATATTTAATACTGAAACGACAAACAAATTATTTTTTTTACAAAAATAAACAATGTAAGTAAACAGATGGTAAGATGTGGTCATATATATGACCGAAAGTCTTGATTGCTACAGGCTAAGGGAGAATTACTGTATTTGGATGGCCGATTTTGTGTTGTATCGGTCAACCAACCAAATTAACTTTTACCAGCATTGAGCTTGGCATTCCGTTAAATCCTCTGAAGACACTAGCAGTAAATACTCTCCATTCAGAGGAGTTGTGCTGTACATAAGAGTGATGCCACCAGGTCCTATTTGTTATCCCGAGTTCCCTCATGGTTAAGTATTTCTATCAGTTCTATTAATTTCTTTAAATATGCAAATATTAATTTTATGCCACTTGCATTTGCATTGAATGTGTTGCAATCTTTGTATGATATGTTGTACAAGCATGCCATGAGGTTTAAAAGGAGCTTAGAAAGAATTAAAAAACATTTCTCAAATTTAAAATTTTACCTTTTAACATATACGAGTGCAATTACTACGACAACCAGTAACAAGAGAACTGCTGAAACACCACCAGCAATAGGACCTGCATCAGGTGAAGACGTCGGTGCCTCTGTAAGACATTCAGTAAAGTAAACATTACATACTGTTATTGTCATATTTGATTCATGTAGTTATAATTGTTAAAGCAGTTAAATATACATGTAGCATAAACAAAAACAAAGACAGGATTGAGTGATTGATTGTTATTTATCGCGAGCAGTATCTGATCTATTTGCATGATGTGAACCACTGCACACACCAGTGGTCGCTTGTTGATATTTCCCATCAAAACAGAAAGTGAATGTAATTACAACTTGCTTCGCAAAGGACAACAGGTACAAATGAGAAAGATGTATCATAAAAACCATATTTAGGCTTATATATAAACTTAGTATGGGATACATGATATTATATAATTTTTTCTTACCTTCCTATTAGTGTTCCCATTTATCTATCAATCTACTAGTTCGATTATGTCACAATAATCCATTGCAAAAGATCAATATCTAGAACTGGGTTGATTACCTCCTATCAAATGTATTACGGAGTTTGATATGCCTGTAAGAGGTCATGTATGTTTTGCAATCTTTTAATAAGAGAATTAACATTCAAACTGATAAAAATATCTATAATTTATTTTTCTTGTCAAAGGTATCATTGATTGCATTGTCACATACACTTAACTTCAGTAGAACGCACTACAAACACACACTATGTATTCCCTGAATTAAACTTCTAAAATTTACCTGGACACAACTTTATAGAGCATGAATCAATTTCTGTGTCATTTCCTTGACAATCTGAGCCCCCATGTGCAGGCTCTGGATTGTTACATTCCTGATATCGTGACCTTGATCCACTACCACATGTCACTGAACATGAATTCCAATCTTGCCATGTACCCCAGTTTCCATTTACTAAATATATAAAATAAAATATAAGTGTTAAGAAATAAAAACGATTACAATTGAAAAATTACCAGAATATAATTGTCTTTATTATCCCAATCATCATAAAGTTTACAAGAGTTGCCATCCACATTGTAAATTTGTTTTTTATCACTATTTTACCGTTTGTGGACATTACTGACCGCGTATATTTCCTAAAGACAGAAAGCATCTGCACTTTTGTCGACACTGTTATCTATTTTGAACGTTTAGAACCATACAAATATGGACGGCATATAGTATGATATTGCTGTTGCTACGTAAGTTGTACGCACAAAATAAACATGATCTGATATTACAAATGTATTTGTTTTATAACCTTGTAAAGACTCCCAATTTTGAATACTATTTTGCATATATTTTATTATTCTATAAGACGAACGTCGTGTCTGCATTATATACATCAACTGACTCGACTATGTTAGGACATTGAGTAAATGCTTACACATATAACTCTAACACATACCTGGGCATGAGATGATAATTTAGTCAAAGTATAAAGCATATTCGCCTGTCAATTTAACCCAGCAATGTTAGAATTAGATTTGTGAGCTGCCAAATGGTATGTACTCGACGGGATTGAACTCATACCAATGTTTCACTGCAGCACAATTCGCTTAGCCTCATGTCCAGTGCTTTAGATCACTCGGCCACATCCGCTGTCTAATGATATATATATTCGCCGAACATCACAAAGAAATGGCTGCATTTACTTGTTGAATTACAATGTTTTTGGCATAGAAACTGTACTTTTACACAGTGAGCATAAATCTGCTGCAAGTTTTGCAAGTGAATTGTACTCAATACAGTATGTCTGATACAATTATCCGGATGTAAACCGTTACATCTGTCTATGATCATGAATTTTAACTATCGTGTTTGATTCCATAAAATAATCACCCACGACTAGACATTGCTATCATCGTTCTCAGTAGGTAATTGACTACCAATATTATCTAATGATGAACAACTTATGTAAAACTGTGGTAATATGTGTCTTTATATTACCTGACTCTGTGATGTATAATTATCATCGTGATTCAGTAGGTAGTTGACTACCAATAGTATCTAATGATGAACAAATATTGTAGATACTGGGGTAATACGAACAAATTATCTACATACTGTGGTAATATGTTTCTCTTCATTACCTAGCTCTGTGTAATTTCTTTTGTACATGTCTTTATTTGATTATTGTCATCGTATTTTTTTTTTCATGGATAATTTATCTATGTTTGATAGAAATATATATGTATACGTCTGAAAATATAACCAAACAGTGTTATAATTAGATCTTTGAGTTGACAAATGTTTGTTCTTCCCTCAACGGGATTGGAACTCACACCATTCATACACTGCAGCACCAATCGCTTAGCCTTATGTCCAGCGCCCTATACAACATGCCCTTTTCCATGTCAGCCCCGATATCATCCCGAGGACCCAATATCAGCCCGAGACACAGTCGAGGGAAGCTATCTGGGATGATATGGAAAAGGTCGTGTATTAATCTTTTTATCATTTATACTTCCGAAAAATAATACAAAATTAATATTTAAAAGTCAATGACTTTATATGGACGTTTAATTGTGAATTCAACAGATATATTTTCAGACCACTATTGTCAAGCAAGAATATCTCATCACCTATAAATATGTAATGACATTTCCTAAAAAGGCATTTTGAAACATTAGAAGAATAGAAGATGTGATTCTTTCTTGACGGTTTTTATTTGCAGTGAATCGTGACGAGAACATTGTCCGTGAATCGTTTTTATTCAAAATTATTTCACGTACTCCGCTATAAACATCTACCACCTAATGTGTTTTTTTCATGATTTGTTTAATGTGGTCTTTTTGACGACATAATTGTTTCCCTCTTGACTCGATGTGTCAATAGTATAGGTATCAATAGTGGTCACCTGCACTGATTCTGTCGTGACACGATTAGTAGGGATGTAACAAGGGTACGGTTAACACTGATTCTGTCTGACACGATTAGTAGGGATGCAACAAGGGTACAGTTAACACTAATTTTGTCTGACACGATTAGTAGGGATGTAACAAGGGTACGGTTAACACTGATTCTGTCTGAAACGATTAGTAGGGATGTGACAAGGGTACAGTTAACACCATTCTGTCTGACACGATTAGTAGGGATATAACAAGGGTACGGTTAATCTGATTCTGTTTGACACGATTAGTAGGGATGTAACAAGGGTACGGTTAACACTGATTTTGTCTGATACGATTAGTAGGGATGTAACAAGGGTACGGTTAACACTGATTCTGTCTGACACGATTCGTAGGGATGTAACAAGTGTACAGTTAACACTGATTCTGTCTGACATGATTAGTAGGGATGTATCAAGTGTGCGGTTAAAACTGATTCTGTCTGACACGATTAGTAGGGATGTAACAAGGGTACGGTTAAAAACTTACATTGGGTTTCATACTTTTAAAGGTGTTTGATCAGCTGCATTTGCTTCCCGTGAATTGTGATTAATCAAAAGTATTTTTCGTGAACAATGATTAGATCCCGTCACCCACTAATCTTTGTGTGTCAGTTAATGTTTGTAAAGAGACGACACCGGAAACACGGAAGTGACTTGCACGAAAGGCACCGGTTAAGATTTCTTTGGAGGAGACGCTCCTGATATGGGTTATCATTCTGGGCGTGATGTTATGGGTAATTTTCTTCCGCTCGTTACACATATGCAAATTATCATATAAATGCTACGTATATATACAAAAGTATATATTGAGGGTATATACAAAAGTACAAAATAATACTAACCCAATATCTGGTCTAAACTATTGAGTATTTAGTAGATTTCATGTCAAAACAGGATAGAAAATCATTTTTGCTTCTCTCGAATTATGAGTTGACCAGACACTTTAAACATTTTCGTATGAAATAAGTATATGTACCCCTTGATTTTGTTCAATTGTGACTTTTACGATGATTTAAAAAAAGCATTCGTTAGACCAATTCATAGAGAGTGCAAATGGTATTTTGGACTTTTTCTTTTCGACCTTGTGATTTTTCAATGGAATTATTGTATCTTAATAATACCGATTGATGTGAATACCAAATATTCTAAATACATGCGTCAATGTGATAAATTAATTATGTTAGACAACAGATTATCGAAATACCTGTGCATAAGATAGTTGTAGAGCATGATACCGTTTCATATCCCAATCCTGGGCAAAGAGAAACGCCATTTTTTAGTGTTGGATTGTTACAAGATCTATATCTTTCAACAATATTTTAGGTATATCGTCACGGTAAAGTTGTATTGGTGGAGTACTCGGAGAAAACGACCGACCTGTCGCTGGCCAATGATAAACTTTATCGCATAATGTTGTATCGAGTACACCTCACAATGAACGGGGTTCGCACTCACAATGTCAGTGGTGATAGGCACTGATTGCACAGGTAGTTGTATATCTAACTACCGCACAATCACTACCACGGCGGCCCCTGTAAAATATATGTTGTCAATTCATTCCATATACTATTGTAATATAGCATCGTACATTAAAATAATAAAAACGCAGATATCAAATTTAATACGTACTAGGCGTTTCTGCAATAATCTCCATTATGTACGCTCAAATTCAAAAGATTGGAAAACCCAAATAAAAAAACATCTAATGGAGCAAGAACACCATAAGGGCATCAACAAGATAGCCAAAAATCGGACTATGGTCACATATGCCCGAGGGAGGAGAACAAGAGTTATAGTAATAATTACATTATTTAGTAACTGTAAAATTTCAATTATAAGTATATCTAATAAACCATGTCAGTGTCGACACACTGGTTACTGGGTAGATGATACCAGCGAGGACTAGGTATCAACCTATTGATAGTAACACTGACTACTGGGTGGATGCTGCCAGTGAGGACTAATAGTACACCAGCAGAGGAAGCGACCTAGTGATAGTAACACTGGCTACTGGGTGGATGATACCAGTGAGGACTAATATTCCACCAGCAGAGGAAGCGACCTAGTGATAGTAACACTGGCTACTGGGTGGATGATACCAGTGAGGACTAATATTCCACTAGCAGAGGGAGCGACCTAGTGATAGATATAGCACTGGCTACTCGGCGGATGATACCAGCGATGACTAATAGTCCACCAGCAGAGGAAGCGACCTAGTAATAGTAACACTGACTACTGGGTGGATGATACCAGCGAGGACTAATAGTCCACCAATAGAGGAAGCGACCTAGTGATAGTAACACTTACTACTGGGAGGATGATACCAGCGAGGACTAATAGTCCACCAGGAGAGGTATCAACATAGTGATAGTAACACTGGCTACTGGGTGGATGATACCAGCGAGGACTAATTGTCCACCAGCAGAGGTATCAACCTAGTGATAGTAACACTGACTACTAAGTGGATGATACCAGCGAGGTCTAATAGTCCACCAGGAGAGAAAGTGACCTATTGATAGTAATACTGGCTACTGGGTGGATGATACCAGCAAGAACTAATAGTCTACCAGCAGAGGAAGCGACCTAGTGATAGTAACACTGACTACTGGGTGGATGATACCAGCGAAGACTGATAGTCCACCAGGAGAGGAAGCGACCTAGGTATAGTAACACTGACTACTGGGTGGATGATACCAGCGAGGTCTAATAGTCCACCAGGAGAGAAAGTGACCTATTGATAGTAATACTGGCTACTGGGTGGATGATACCAGCAAGAACTAATAGTCTACCAGCAGAGGAAGCGACCTAGTGATAATAACACTGACTACTGGGTGGATGATACCAGCGAAGACTGATAGTCCACCAGGAGAGGAAGCGACCTAGTTATAGTAACACTGACTACTGGGTGGATGATACCAGCGAGGCCTAATAGTCCACCAGGAGAGAAAGTGACCTAGTGATAGTAGCACTGGCTACTCGGTGGATGATACCAGCGAGGACTAATAGTCCACCAGCAGAGGAAGCGACCTAGTGATAGTAACACTGACTACTGGGTGGATGATACCAGCGAGGATGAATAGTCCACCAGTAGAGGATGCGACCTAGTGATAGTAACACTGACTACTGGGTGGATGAGACCAGCGAGGACTAATAGTTCACCAGGAGAGGAAGCGACCTTGTGATAGTTACACTGACTACTGGATGGATGATACCAGCGAAGACTACTAGTCCACCAGCAGAGGCAGCGACCTAGTGATAGCAACACTGACTACAGTGTGGATGATACCGACGAGTACTAATAGTCCACAAGCAGAGTAAACGACCTAATGATAGTAACACTGACTACTGGATGGATGATACAAGCGAGGACTAATAGTCCATCAGCAGAAGAAGCGACCTAGTGATAGTAACACTGACTACTGGGTGGATGATACCAGCGAGGACTAATAGTCCACCAGCTGAGGAAGCGACCTAGTGATAGTAACACTGACTACTGGGTGGATGATACCAGCGAAGACTGATAGTCCACCAGGAGAGGAAGCGACCTAGTTATAGCAACACTGACTACTGGGTGGATGATACCAGCGAAGACTGATAGTCCACCAGGAGAGGAAGCGACCTAGTGATAGTACCACTGACTACTGGGTGGATGATACCAGCGAGGTCTAATAGTCCACCAGGAGAGAAAGTGACCTAGTGATAGTAGCACTGGCTACTCGGTGGATGATACCAGCGAGGACTAATTGTCCACCAGCAGAGGAAGCGACCTAGTGATATTAACACTGCCTACTGGGTGGATGATACCAGCAAGGATCAATAGTCCACCAGTAGAGGAAGCGACCTAGTGATAGTAACACTGACTACCGGGTGGATGAGACCAGCGAGGACTAATAGTTCACCAGGAGAGGAAGTGACCTTGTGATAGTTACACTGACTACTGGATGGATGATACCAGCGAAGACTAATAGTCCACCAGCAGAGGAAGCGACCTAGTGATAGTAATACTTACTACTAGGTGGATGATAGCAGCGAGGATTAATAGTCCACCAGCAGAGTAAGCGACCTAGTGATAGTAACACTGACTACTGGGCAGATGATACCAACGAGGACTAATAGTTCACCAGCAGAGGAAGCGACCTAGTGATAGTAACACTGACTACTGGGTGGATGATACCAGCGAGGACTAATAGTCTACCAGCAGAGGAAGCGACCTAGTGATAGTAACACTGACTACTGGGTGGATGATACCAGTGAGGACTAATAGTTCACCAGCAGAGGAAGCTAGCTAGTGATAGTAACACTGACTACTGGGTGGATGATACCAACGAAGACTAATAGTCCATCAGCAGAGGAGGCGACATAGTGATAGTGACACTGAGTACTGGGTGGATGATACCAACGAGGACTAATAGTCCACCAGCAGAGGAAGCGACCTAGTGATAGTAACACTGACTACTGGATGGATGATACCAACGAGGACTAATAGTCCATCAGCAGAGGAAGCGACCTAGTGATAGAAACACTGACTACTGGATGGATGATACCAACGAGGACTAATAGTCCACCAGCAGAGGAAGCGACCTAGTGATTGTAATAAAAACGTAGATATCAAGTTTAGTGTGCATGACCTTTATAGAGACAATATAATATGTTTAAGTTAAAATTAATAAAATGCTACAAATATCTGTTAAATATCTGTTTTCAGTGTATTCCATATAATATAATAACATAGTATGCAACATTGTAATCATTTCTGATTTTCATAACCGCTATGTTTGTGGATGGACAAGATGACTAGTTGGTGTTAAATCAATTTCCAGTATCAAGAATGATTTTCAAATCTACAAAGTATACATATACAAATATACAAAGATAGCATCGTGGTTAGTAAGTAATAGACCCTCAATAGTACCTGTTTTCATGGTGAATTTACTCGTATGAGGCAGACTTCATACAGTGGCTTCACTAGAAAACCGAAAAGAAGCTAGCCCGATCATTTAATTTTACGTTCCGCTATATAGATTATGTACTTTCACTAAATAATTCTAGTCTTGGTGATTTCGTTGATCGCATCTATCCCATTGAGCTTGAAGTAAAGGATATCACAGATACACATAGGTCTGCTTGATACCTTGACCTACACCTCGAAATTGACAATGAGGGGAGATTAAAAACGAAACTTTGCGACAAAATAGATGATTTAAATTTTCCCATTGTGAACATTCCATTTATATATAGCAACATTCGAGCAGCACCTGCATATGAAGTAAATATCTCTCAGTTGATACGATATTCCAGAGCTTGTGATTCCTATCAGGATTCCCTTGTTAGAGGGTTGCTGCTAACAAGGAAGCTACTGAACCAAGGGTTGCTCTTAGTTAATTAAAGTTTTACTTAAGAAGGGTATGTCGATAGAAGATGATATTATTGCCAATATTATATAATCACCAAAAAACGCTTATACCTATCTTTGATATAGAAAACGTGGTGTATATTATTCATATTATATACTAGTACTTGAGTATAACTTTTGAAAACCTTATCCTGTGCAATCAATGCCTATCACCACTAAAGTAGTGAGTTCGAACCCCGTTCATTGCGAGGTGTACTCGAAACAACATTATGTGATACATTTGTCAGTGACTTGCGGTAGATCGGTTGTTTTCTCCGGGCACTCCGGTTTCCTCCACCAATAAAATTGACCGCGACGATATAACTCAAATATAGTTGAAAGTGGCGTTAACCACCATAGACCAAACCTGAAATTCTTGAAGTTTGTTTTTGTAATAACAGTGGCTGAATTATTCATTGCAGATATTCTATGTAGTGTTTGGAACACGAAATGCATTGGAAAACTGTATTTTTTCCAAAAATAATAAATATATACTTGTAAGTTGTAAACTATTCCAATTGTATGTTATTCACACTTGGTGTATAGCTTTAGAAAAATAAATATACAGACTATTGAAGCTGCTGTTGAAAACAAAATGGGACGATTTCCTAATGTATATACATGTACATGTATATATACTGAGCAAGAAAAGCTTAGCAACAAATGTTTTTAATTTTATTTTTTCAAAAATAATTCATCGCATAACAATACATATATTGTCCTAACAAACAATAACAACAATAAAGAGGAACATGAACGTACAAACAATCGTAATTCACGAACTTCCTGATTTGCAAGACGTGACACATGATGAATTCACACATAAATCCACAATGTCAGTATCTTGTCCATGCCCCGTTGGCAGTAATGGTAGCTCTTCATCTTTTTAGCATGCCTCTGATGATTTGTTGGAACTTGTAATGTGGAATAGCTTTACATTCAATGATGAGCGTATTTTTCAAATCCTGCAAAGAGTTGAATGGATGATGATTCTATCGAATTTGCTGTTTAGCTTGCACAAAACATGTTCAATAGGAGCCAAATCAGGAAAACGACTCGGCCAGGGTAATGTATTAACATTGTTGGCCTGTAAAAAGTTCATGGAGAGACAAGCGGTGTGTGACCGAGCATTGTCCTGCTAAAAGACAAAACGATTGTTTCTGTGCATGAACGGCATCTCGACAGGGTGTAAATGTCATCACAGTAGCGCTGTGCATTCAGCGTTTGTCTTATCACCATCAAGGTGGTCTTTCCTGCGTAATGCACTCCTCCTCACAACAGTAACTAACTGCCACCAAAGCGGTCAACTGGCATAGCACAAGCCGCCTCAGAGCGTTCACCAGACCGTCTCCAAACACGTATGCGACCATCTGCAAATTTTAGTGTGAATCGAGATTCATCCAAAAAAAGCACTGTTCTCCTGTTTCGGCGCAATTGCTGATTTTCCATGCGTGTCACTGTCTTTTGTGGTGGACAGTTAACTCCATACCTTTATGTGGTCTTCTTGATTTGAAACGACACGCCTTAAATTTATTGCGGACTATTTACGCGGATATGCGGACTCCAGTTGGTTTCCGTACTCTGTCGACAATCCTTGTTCCTGGTAAGAAGCGGTCACGACCTGCTGTGATCCTGATGTAACGTTCTTCTCTAGAAGTGAGATGCTTAGGTCCATCGGATTTTGGCCTATCCTTAACTGTGCCAGTGGTCCTGACACGTTGTGCTGACCTCCATATGGTTGTACGGTGAACACCAAATGACACAGCAACGTCACTTACCGTCATTCCGCTTTCCAACATACCGAAGGCGGTCATTCTGTGGAAGTCCTCTACGACGCCCCATAACACTTTTCGTTACAAGAAAAATGTTTTTGTTCTGTTTTGAATCTTATTCAAGAACAAATTGTCGATGAAATAAACTTTCGGAAAGCATAAACAGGTAAGACAAGTAGACAACCCCTACTGCACGTGCAGCTGATTTTCGGCGCGAAATGACTCAAGTAAAACGTTATTGTAGCTGTTTTAAATGTTTTTTGTATTGATTAGCCATATGATGTCTATAATATTTATAGACGCAAAATGCGGAAAAAAATAATTAATATGCGGGAAAAAAAAATGTTTGCTAAACTTTTTTTTACTCAGTATATTATATGTACTCTTTCAAATTTGTCCTGGTAATATTTTCAATATGCATAGTGCATGTTATTAACAATCGGGGTATACCTTTACAAAGTTTTAATTTGCAGATTGCTGATGCTTTGTTGTGGGGAAAACATTTTATGACGTTTTACTCTTATTGTATATTGCATGAACTTTTTGAAACAAGTAATGCTCACTATCACTGAATCATTTGTAAAAAATATATTTATACTTGTAGGATTTTCAATATATATCCTCTATGTTATTCTCACAGATTTAGGATGAAAAAAACCCACGTAGGTTGATTCATTTGATTGATTGATTGTGTTTAGCGCCAATTGTAAGCAATATTTCAGCTATATCAAGCCGGAGTACACGGAGAGAACCATCGAGCATGGGCAATCAACTGGTAAGCTTCATCACTTTCGACTGCAAGTCGAGTGCACCTTTTCTTGTAATTTACGAAGCCTTGTGCGAACTCATGCCGTTTGGTGATAGGCTTGAATGAGTTATTAGGTAATCCAACTATCTAGCTTAAAGAGCCGTCGGACCCTCATACTTAGGAAGACTCAAGAGGGAAAAACATCAAATATTTTACTCATCTTGCATATTTTATATACTTCTTTTAAAAAACTAAAATTGATGAAGTATGAAAGCTTAAATGAGAAAAAGTATATCGTTTGATTCACTTTATATATTGCACGCATCAATTTGAAAAAAAAACAACAGGCTTAATGTGTTTCCCTCCTAAGGAATTTTTTTTTGCCGAAAAAAATCATTCCACATGAAAATTGTCTTTACCTTCTCCTTTATGTGATCTAAGATAAGGAAGACACATTTGTCTCTTTGTGTGTGTGTGTTGTTTTATTCTTTGGTCAGTATGATGAGGGATAACTGCAGGTTATTACAGACCAGTAGAAAAAGTATTGCTTATTAAGTTTTGAACAAACAAAATCAATTTTTAAATCGTTGTTTCCTCACGTGGAACTACAAACATGATGTTGGGGTTTTTAACTTTAGTTACATACAGTAGAATTTATCCCATCTTACAATTTGGTATCTCGGGTTGTGACACTCAATAATATGTTTTACTTGTAAACGAGGTGCTTGACGAACAGTAATATTTGGTCAGTCAAAAGTCGGAAACAAACATTCACAATATAACATCGTCTAAATCATTTTGTCTTTGTATTGCTTCCGAATTACTCATTAATTCGTATCTAAATTGATTTCTTTGTCTTATCTACTGTACATACCTCTGACACTAACATCTACCTGTTCTAGATTGGAACCAACCCAACAACGATATCTACCGCCGTCATTTGTTTGAACATTATAGATAGTCATAAATCCACTATGTACATTCCCATATTTAGCTCCTGCTTCGATATAGCTAAGCCTACCCGAATCCGTTCTCTTTTGCCAAAAGTAATACGACCCTTGTAATGTACATGTTAAGATAGTAGTACTCCCCCATATGGCTATCGCTGAAATTAGACCAAAAATAAATAAGCGCAAACTTTAATAGAGAACACGGGTAAGTTGTTATAATTCTTGTTTCTATAATGTTCTTTAGTGGCTCTGTTAGCATTAAAGACATTTATGGCCAACAAGTTCCTTCGAGGGTCATGCTAGTATTAAGGACATTTATGGTAAAAAAAAGTCCTTTGGTAGCCATTTTAGTATCAAGAACATTTATGTTGAATAAGGTCATCTAATGGCCATCATTGTATTAAAAACAGTCAGGTTCAATAATATTATTTAGTGGTCATGTTAGTATTTAGAACACTCATGATCAATACAGTCTTCTAGTGATCATGTTAGTATCAAGGACAGTCATGGTAAAAACGGTCCTTCAGTGGTGGTCATGTTAGTATCAAGGACAGTCATGGTGAAAACGGTCCTTCAGTGGTGGTCATGTTAGTATCAAGGAGAGTCATGGTAAATACGGTCCTTCAATTATGGTCATGTTAGTATCAAGGACAGTCATCGGCAATAAGATTATTTAGTGGTCATATTAGTATTTAGAACACTCATAATCAATAAGGTCCTTTAGTGGTCATATTTGTATTAAAGACAATCAGGGCCAATTAGGTCATTTATAGGTAATGTTAGTATCAAGACCAGCCATGATGAATAAAGTCATTCGTAATAAGGACAGTCATGATAGAAAAGGTCCTTTATATGTCCTATTTGTATTAAGGAAAGTCATGCTCAATAAGGTATTTTATATGTCGTATTTGTATTAAGTAAATTCATGGTCAATAAGGTTTTTTATATGTCCTACTTGTATTAAGGACAGTCATGGTCAATAAGATTTTTTATATGTACTACTTGTACTAAGGACAGTCATGATCAATAATATCTTTTATATGTCCTACTTGTATTAAGGAAAGTCATGGCCAATAAGGTCTTTTATATGTCCTACTTGTATTAAGGAAAATCATGGCCAATAAGGTCTTTTATATGTCCTACTTGTATTAAGGACAGTCATGGTCAATAAGGTCCTTTATATCCCCTATTTGTATTAAAGACAGTTATGGTCAATAAGGTCTTTTATGTGTCCTACTTGCATTAGGGACATTCATGATCAATAAGATGTTTTATATGTCCTACTTATATTAAGGAAAATCATGATCAGTAAGGTCTTTCATATGTCCTACTTGTATCAAGGAAAGTCATGGTCAATAAGATCTTTTATATGTCCTACTTGTATTAAGGAAAATCATGGTCAATAAGGTCTTTTATATGTCCTACTTGTATTAAGGACAGTCATGGTCAATAAGATTACTTAGTGGTCATATTAGTAATTAGAACACTCATGATCAATAATGTCCTTTTGTGGTCATATTTGTATTAAAGAAAATCAGGGCCAATTAGGTCATTTAGAAGTAATGCTAGTATCACGACCAGTGAATAAAGCCATTCGTAATAAGGACAGTCATGATCAAAAAGGGCCTTTATATGTCGTACTTGTATTAAGAACAGTCATGGTCAATAAGGTCTGTTATATGTCCTATTTGCATTAAGGACATTCATTGTCAATAAGTTTTTTTATGTTATACTTGTATTAAGGATAGTCATGGTCAATAAGACCTTTTATATATCCTACTTGTATTAAGGAAAGTCATGGCCAATAAGGTTTTTTATATGTTCTACTTGTATAAAGGACAGTCATGGTTAATAAGATACTTTATATGTTCTATTTGTATTAAAGACAGTCATGGTCAATAATGTCTTTTATATGTCCTACTTGTATTAAGGAAAGTCATGGACAATAATGCCTTTTATATGTCATATTTTTACTATGGAATGCCACGGTCAATAAGGTCTGTTATATGTGTTACTTGTATTAAGGACAGTCATGGTCAATAAGATCCTTTAAATGTCTTACTTGTATTAAGGACAGGCATGATCAATAAGGTCTTGTATATGTTCTACTTGTATTAAGAACAGTCATGGTAAATTAGGTCATTTAGATGTCATGTTAATATTAAGACCAGTCATGGTCAATAAAGTCATTTGTATGAAGGACAGTCATTGTCAATTAGGTCCTTTATATGTCCTATTTGTATTAAGGACAGTGATGGTCAATAAGGTCCTTTATATGTCGTATTTGTATTAAGGAAAGTCATGGTCAGTAAAGTCCTTTATATGTCTTACTTGTATTAAGGACTGTCATGGTCAATAAGGTCTTTCATATGTCCTAATTGTATTAAGGACAGTCATGGTCAATAAGGTTCTTTTTATGTCCTATTTGTATTAAGGAAAGTCATGATCAATAAGGTACTTTATATGTCCTATTTGTATTAAGGATAGTCATTTTCAATACTGTCACTTAGTGGTCATGTTAGTATCAACGAAAGTATTGCTGGATAAGGTCATTAAGTTGTAAGTTTACTATGAAGGATAGCTATGGTAGATTAGGTGGTGGAATCTTGATGAAAAGATGATAGATGTTGTAAATATCTGCAAATAAATGTGTTTACCTGTAACGTACGTCATACGTACATTGTACACTTCCTAAAAATCCATCCAGATAATAAATTTGACTAAACGCCACACCTTTCTGATATTATATACAAACCGTATAACTATAGTCAGTCATATCATCAAAGTTGTGTTCCGCTTTACATAAACACGATTAAGTATGTTTAAGTTATAAACAGACTCACAGAGTTCCCAGCATTTATACTGAAACTTCGTGAGAAAAATATATGATGCTAAATTCACTAAGCAATCATTTATTGTTTCGTCTTTTGAATTGCTATACTCAATGAAATCAAAGCTACATGTATAATTTCGTAGCGTAACAAAAAATGGAAAACATTAAGGAGGATAGCAGAACACAGTATTGTATGAGTAGAACATTGTGTATGGAGGATAGCAGAACACTGTATTGTATGTGTAGAACATTGTGTATGGAGGATAACAGAACACTGTATTGTATTTGTAGAACATTGTGTATGGAGGATAGCAGAACACTGTATTGCATGTGTAGAACATTGTGTATGGAGGATAGCAGAACACTGTATTGTATGAGTAGAACATTGTGTATGGATGATAGCAGAACACTGTATTGTATGAGTAGAACATTGTGTATGGAGGATAGCAGAACACAGTATTGTATGTGTAGAACATTGTGTATGGAGGATAGCAGAACACTGTATTGTATGTGTAGAACATTGTGTATGGAGGATAGCAGAACACAGCATTGTATATGTAGAACATTGTGTATGGAGGATAGCAGAACACTGTATTGCATGTGTAGAACATTGTGTATGGAGGATAGTAGAACACTGTATTGCATGTGTAGAACATTGTGTATGGAGGATAGTAGAACACTGTATAGTATGTGTAGAACATTGTGTTTGGAGGAAAGCAGAACACTGTATTGTATGTGTAGAACATTGTGTTTGGAGGATAGCAGGACACTGTATAGCATGTGTAGAACATTGTGTATGGAGAATAACAGAACACTGTATAGCATGTGTAGAGCATTGTGTATGGAGGAAAGCAGAAGACTGTATTGTATGAGTAGAACATTGTGTATGGAGGATAGCAGAACACTATATTGTATGAGTAGAACATTGTGTATGGAGGATAGCAGAACACAGTATTGTATGTGTAGAACATTGTGTATGGGAATAGCAGAACACTGTATTGTATGAGTAGAACATTGTGTATGGAGGATAGTAGAACACTGTATAGCATGTGTAGAACATTGTGTATGGAGAATAGTAGAACACTGTATAGTATGTGTAGAACATTGTGTTTGGAGGAAAGCAGAACACTGTATTGTATGTGTAGAACATTATGTATGGAGGAAAGCAGAACACTGTATTGTATGTGTAGAGCATTGTGTATGGAGGATACCAGAACACTTTATTGTATGTGTAAAACATTGTGTTTGGAGGAAAGCAGAAGACTGTATTGTATGAGTAGAACATTGTGTATGGAGGAAAGCAGAACACTGTATTGTATGTGTAGAGCATTGTGTATGGAGGATAGTAGAACACTGTATTGTATGTGTAGAACATTGTGTATGGAGGATACCAGAACACTTTATTGTATGTGTAAAACATTGTGTTTGGAGGAAAGCCGAAGACTGTATTGTATGAGTAGAACATTGTGTATGGAG